>JAVIAB010000047.1:72304981-72370597 GCA_032433765.1 Megaustenia siamemsis | reverse complement strand
ATTTTTAGTCATATGGCCCATGAGACTAATAGTGTGATGGTCTTCACAATCAGTGGCGCCTGACTTCTTCGGTATGGCTACAAAGATAGATTTTTTGTAGATATTCAGGTATGTGTCCAGTGTATATATGTCATTGAGTAGTTTTGTTATGACTTGTAATGCCAGCTCTCCTAATGCGTTTATCTCTTCGAGTGTTATATTGTCGAGACCTGGAGCATTGCCTCTTTTCATGTGTTGATTACTCCTCCGCTTCACTCTGCATTATTGGTGGTCCTATGTCTTCATTTGAGTTGTTTAATTCTGGTCTTTCATCATCATAGAGTTGACTGATATATTCTGTCCATCTTTCCATTGTCTTCCCTGTCCCATTATTATATTTTCTTCCTTTGATTTAACACATCATGAAACTTTGACTTCTTTTCTTCCTGTTAATTCATTTAACTGATTGTGCATACATTTTGAGTTTTTCTTTTGTTGTTTTTCCATTTCTTCACATTTCTGTTTTAACCATCCTTCCTTTGCTTCTCTGCATTTGTTTTGATCTCTTTGTGCAATATTTTGTATGTCCGTTCTTCTTTCTTATGTTTTCTTCTTTCGTCCATTAGTTGTAATATTTCTTCTGTCATCCATTTCTTTTTGTTGATTCTTTTAGTCACTCGTATTACTTCTTTCGAAGTTTGTTGAATCGATTGTTTGAGCATTTCACATTGTTCTTGGATGTCATGTATTTTCTCAATAGCATTATATCTCTTTTGTACTATCGTGCTGTACTTATCACTCATCTGTTTATCTACTCTTAGCATATCTAGTTCTAATTTTATATTTCTTGGTGATTTCTGTGCCTCCTGCAGTTTTATTCTTATCTTTCCAACTACTGGTACATGGTCACTATTGCAATCTGCTCCTGGCCTTGTTTTAACAGATGTAGCCCATTCCTGAATTTTCTCTGTACCAGTATAAAATCAATTTGATTGTGCACTTTTTTGTCTGGGCTTTGCCATGTCCATAGTCGCCTAGGGTGTTGTTTGAACAAGGTGTTACTATAATTATTTTATGTGTCTTTGCCCAATCTATCCCCTCTATCATTCGTCTCTCCAAGGCCATGCCTCCCAGTCACATTTTGCACTTTAGCTGTTCATACCTTTGCATTGAAATCCCCTGATATAATAGTTATTTCTTGGGATTTACACTGTTCCATGGTTGGCTCTAGCTCCTCGTAAAAAGTGTCAATGTCTTCTTCTTCGCTATTACTTGTTGGTGCATAGACTTGAATTATGTTGATATCCATTGGTCTACCTCTCAATTTTACTAACAGAATTCTGTCTGATACTGGCCAAAACCCTTTCACTGTTTTGCTTTTTTCTCTATCTAACATGATGCCTACTCCTCTTTCGTGTGTGGTTCCCCAGAGTAAATTACATTTCCACTGTCGCGTTGTAAGAATTTAATTCAAAACATAGGACAAGAAATAAATGGTCTCGCACGAGTTTTATTCACGAGACCAGACACAAGTTCTATAAGAGTACAGTTCGCCCTTTTGGATACACACTGTGTGAAAGAAACTCCTTGGCAGACTGTTAATCAAGCGCTAATTAAGTGAGAACATTTTCGTAGCAAGATTGATGTGATAAGGTAGATCTATGTAGACTTGGCTATATATCGTTGTCACAGAATAAGATTTATTCTTTTGTAAAATATCGCAGAAAAACTGTAGAGACTAAATGAGGAAAAGCGTGAAAGATGTTCACAATACATTCATTGACTCGGAATAAATCATATCAAAATGTTATACGGAGATAAGGAGAGGAATAGGAATAGCTGAGAGAGAAGTCGAGTTATATAATACACGTACTTTGAACACATGAATATGAAAGTCAAATGATAATAACGATGAGAAATCGGTCGTACAATGTACCTCAGGCAAGTTGTGGATCAGGATGATGTTCTATGGTGCAAACCTTTGTTGCGAAGGCAAAAATAAAAAAAATTAGTAATTTTAATAAAAATATCAGACAAGAACTAAATATCACAACAAATTCAAAATGGTATTTGGAGGGAATGAACTCCTAACATTCACAAATAATACAGCTAACTCACATTCACAGATAATACAGCTAACTCACATTGAAGGATTCTAATAAAATATTTTTGACACAAATTTGCATTGTAGGGGACACATAGTAGGGCTTTTGTAAGAATGCAAAAATACATTCACTATAACGGAAACTGGTAGATGCAACGTAAATCAGAATTCTCCTTTCATCTAAAACAAGTTACACGGATTAATAAACCTGTAAAATGTATCGCATCCAACTAGTATAAATGGAGAAATAGAAGTATAAATGAAAAAGCTACCATACCAGACCAACAAATACAAAATAGCTGTATTGTTCATTAGCATACCAAATAAAACTTTTGTTTTTATAAAATTAGTTTGATTACATTTATATTACACATTGTGCGACAATATCAATTGTCAATTATAATTATAGTAGTTAGTGGATCATTAATTCGGGTCCTAAAATCATAATTAAAGAATAAAAAAAGAAAAGTAAAGTCCCCACGTCACGCCAAGTGGCGTATAGGGAATATGGTGTTAGTGATCATAAATTTTACAGACCTTCGGCACATGATTTTTGGGGTAATGTGGTCGGTATTACGCTCGTGCCGCTTTACTTTCCCATAAAAAAAATCCGGTAGCCATTAAAGGCTGGGTGAACCCTGTAGCCGTCGGTTGGGATCGAACCCAACCTCTTGTCCTTTGTAGTCCAGTTCACTAACCACTGAGCTATCGCGGCTCCCATAATTAAAGAATACTTTTGAAATTTGTGTCTCTGAACTTATAATTTTACAAGTTTCCCTGAACTTATTCTGGTACGGTGCACTTGATAAGCCTTCTGTTGTGCCTATATTTCAACAATCAGGATTTGTTTGTTTATTTGGTGTACGCCAAGAGACTACATTTTGCGGGAATATAACATTAACTAATTTTTTTCACACTGGCAACCGTGTGCTCCGGTACCCCCGCCATACAGGCAGATATTCTTCGACTTCAGAGGTAATCTTTATTTTTTTTTTAGGTTGACAGTTTTTACTTTTTGTGTACACTTTTCTTATAAATTTCCGGGTAGCGGCCATTTCTGGCCAATTCTTTTTTTTTTTTTTTAAATTTCGAACTGTAGAGATTGCACACCGGATTTCTGTTCACTGGTTATCCGAAAATACTTGACATCGGATCTTACTATGCTATCCAAAGACGGCTGGTGAGGGTGGAGGTGTTGGGAAGGGGGTGCCAAGCCTCGAAGATGCAGTGGATTCGATTTTGTTTTGTTTATTACTAATGCCTGTGGTGGGAATCGAACCGGGGGCATTTTTTTTGCAAAGAATGACGTCCCTATCTCTAGACCTCTCAGTCCCCAATCAGCATCGTCTACTGAGAGATGATTCCTAACTTTATTTGCAGCTTTACGCTTCTGTTTCTTCAGCTGACCCCATGATTCCTATAGGTTTCAATTCGGTTTGATTTATCTCATTGATTATTACGGAACGCGCTGTACGAGCCTGACATTAGTGTTCCCAACATTACAGCAAATTTGATGAAGACTCCTTTCATCTCATCTGATTTATTTTGCAATCATTGCGCACTAAAAATTAAGCAATAAAATTAATCATTCTGTCGCACTTGCTTCCATTCGCGTCTAATTTCAGTACAACAACAAGCGATCATGGCTTTTCATGTAGGTAAATGTACATTTTCTTAAATTCTTACAGAAAGTTGTTTTACTCTTTAATGTTGCCGATTATTTTTTTAGCTACTTTAAATTTACATTTTAAAGTATTGATACAACGGTTTAAAAAATAAACAATCCAATTTGAATCTTAACGTCAACAATGATTTTATATTATTTTCTGTATTCAAAAGGTCATTGTAGATTCAGAGACATTTCCATGCACACACTCTGACGTATATGTCAACTGTCAAGCGAAATAGCAAATCTGTAACAGTTGCTTGTAACAAATCATTAGTGATTATGTAAATCAGCAGTGAGGTAAATGTTAAAGAGCTGCCAACATTGTTACTTTATGGTGTCTCTCAGACGATTCTAGAACACGGATTTTAACTGAAATAAAAGTACAGTACATTCCATAATGTACAACTAATCTAACCAAGTCTACTCTACGACCATTTCTGGATTATTTGTTACAGGAGTAATTACCCGAAACGTTAACAGCTTGTTAGTTGTCATGTACATCATTGTGATTATGAATGTGTCAAGTTTCCTGGATTATTGACTATCGGAGTAAGCTGTTTAGAAAATCTACTTTTTGGATTTCAAGGCAAACCACTTTGATATAAATATCCGGATTTTACGACTAATTTGTTCTGAACGGATTTTGCAAATTCTAAACAGTAAGTACACTTTTATATTACTAATTCCATTGTATGTATGTTTCTGCATATTTTATCAATTATTTCTTTTTGCTCATTGCTCTTTTACAGCGAAGAGAAAGAAAGGAAGACAGAAAGAAAAGAAACACGAAAGATTCATAAAAAAAATATCTCCTTGCTTTATAATCTCTTTTTAATCTTAATTCGTCTTAGTTGGTCGACTCTCACTCCTTGTGTGAGTTGGACATTGTTAAATTTCATTACAAATATCTTCTTCTGCCTATAATTTTTCTTTTTCAATCTTTCTCTCTTTCTTTTATGCATTTTCTATTCCTCTTATTTTCTTCTTGTTTATTCGTCTAGCGATTCGTGTTGTATTAGGTTTTGCACTTTTTGGTTACGAATATAATTTGTAGTAATGATATTAATTGATCTAATAAAACAAAACACCAGCTATATTTGAAAATAAAGTGGCAAAACAGTTTTATTAACTTGCTCTTAAAATGAGACACGCCCCACTTAATGATTTCCAGCTTAGTCAAAGCGAGAATTAACGAAGCCTGAAATAAGACCTGGTCCTATTTATGTAGCCTTAATAACTAATACACAAGCGGAATCTCCACGTGAAATGGATAAATTGCCATCCACATGGATCGAAGAACAGATCCAGGAATGCATTCTCGAAAACATTCGGACATTCAAGATAATTTTTGGAAATGATTCCATCTCCCGCTTTAATTTCATGCTTAAAATTAATATCCTGCCTCAAGAGGGACTATACATTTTTTGTTTTACTTTCCCCAGAATTGTATGTTTTTTTCTTTCTGTTAAATCTACGATATATACAAAATATATCTACGGAAAATTAATACATTTTTATGGTTGAAAATTATATAACGTGCTCACATAAGAGTCACACAGATTCATTCACACACATAAGTTCACACATGTATGGACAAAAGCTCTCAGCTATAAACACAAAATAAAAGCACATCCTGAATGGAATATTTGAGATGTTTAATTAAGAGTTGCCCTCACTGGGTTAAATGAGGTACGTTAAATATACATAGAAATGTAACTGTACATATCTGACAGTATTGTATTATATGTTGTATATTTGATAGCTCATTAAAAATGATCTCAATCTACATTTAATCTAATAAAGTGTGGTGAAAGCAAAGAAATGCACTTAAATGCATAAAATTGCGGAGCTACAGCGAGGGGTAACTGTGAGGAGAAATTTTTTAAAAATTAGATATAGAAAAAAGGAGGAAAAAATGGTATGGTTAAAGCTTCACGTAACAAGTGGATAACACAAAACAGAACGGCGTTTCAGCTCAATAGGCCTTCAGCAGGAACAAACATACAACTCCCATACATATTTGTATTTAAAATAAAAATTAATTAAAAATATAATAATTTCGAACTAGAAGAAGAAATAGAAGTAAAATATAAATAAAAAATCTATCCTGTATACTCTGATCTGTCAAGAAGGAAAAAGAACGTTAGTGTGCACAGGGTACGTCACTTGTACAAAATGAAAATGTGATGCATTACATTTCTCCTCTAATAGGTCACACTGCATCACTTCATCGGTCCCGTACATCTCTTACTCCACTCTATGACACCTCTATCTACTCTCGGGTACCCTATATTCTTCTAGTCAGTTCTTTGCGATTTGTGTATGCACACTGACCTGTTTTTGAAGTCTTCTGTTACTGCGTGCTGTGTGCGCACATTTTCACTTTTGTCACTAAGCGCGCTAACGTTCGTTTTCATTTTTTACACATCAGAGTATACAGGTATCAGCACAAACACAAAACTTAGACTATTCAAATCAATTGTACTATCAACACTTACGTATGCGTGTGAAAGCTGGAAAACAACAAGAGATATAGAAACAAAGTTGAACGCATTCGAAAATAAACGTCTAAGGAAAATACTTGGTATAGCGTAGAATGAATTCAAAACACACGAGGAAATTATAGAAATCGCCAATAAATCACTAATATCTTCAGTAATAAAGAAAAGACGATGGTCATATGTTAGACATGTGATGAGAAGAGATAATAACTGAATATCAAAGCACGCCCTCATGTGGGAAACAACAGGTAAGAGAAAAAGAGGAAGACCCAGAGCGACACTGAGAAGAACATTGCTGAGAGAGGCAAAAGCAGCAGGAATCGGCTCCCTCAATGAGATAGAGCTGCTTGCACAGAACAGAGTCAAATGGCGAGATTTGATAAACTATCTTTAAAAGAATTGAAAACTGCTAGAACAAAAATTCAGATAAGAGAAGGAGTATCTTTGTCTACGCCCTATGGGCCGGCTACGACTCGAAAGGTCAATAGATTGATAGTATACAGGGATGACTTTTTATTATTTTCCTTTAATGTCTTCTTCTAGTTCGAAATTATTATTATATTATAATTATTTTTTACAATTTTAAATGCATATTTGTATGTTTTTATATGTTTGTTCCTGCTGAAGGCCTATTGAGCCGAAACGTCGTTCTGGTTTGTGCTGTCCACTTGTTACATGAGGCTTTAACCATACCGATTGTTTCTATTTTTTTAAATATCTAATTTTTCCCATTTCTCCTTTAATCTATCAACCATGACGTGATTAGAACGTAACATGTTATGTAGAAGGGGAGGAATGGAGAGGGCAGAGCAGTAAAAACAAAGACGAGAGAACAAGGTTAAGGAGGAAAAAGGAAAAGATATTAAAACGAAGTCACCATAATAATAAAGAGGATGGGTCGAAATGCACAGGAAAAACGTGAAGACCAGGTCCAGAAGTGAGTGAGCAGACAGACGCGTAGGTATAGAAGGGGGAGGAATGGAAGAATAGTGTGGTAAACAGACGAGAGAGCAATGTCAAATAGAAAAAAAATAAAAAGATATTAAGTCGAAGTCAGGAGAAAAATGAGAGGATGGGTCAAAATGCACGTGCAAAACGTAAAGATCATGTTCAGAAGTGAGTGGGCAGACAGACGCGTAGGAAGTCAATTCTGATTGGCTGACAAGATCCAAATTTAAGAGGTAAACACAAAATATTTGACAACACTTGGAGACCAGACACTTGGAGAAATGTAGTCGGCAGGGCACACACGCTCGTTAGGAGACGGGCGACCATGTGGTCGGCCCATAGAGAGGCTAACCATAGCCTAGTAGAATTAGATTATAATGTTAGTTAGAATAATAGTGAACACTTTTTGGATACCGAATACTGGAAGAGACTGAGTTGGAAGGGAGTGACAATCTAGAGTCAGGACACCAAGCAAGAGTAATATAATTTTAGTCGGCAAGAACGTGCGATAGTGTGGAGGTGCAGCGACTAGTGAAGAACAGTTAAGCGGACAGATTAGTGAGTAGCACTATAAGAGATAGTTAGTAGCAATGACCAAGAGACAGCCGGACCAGTAGAAGTTAGATAATATAGGTGGGCCGTCACTGGGGACGTTCCACAATTAGTTGAGATGCGAATATGAATGCGTTAGAGTCTAGAGATAGGTGTGAGGGCGATAGACTCAGGAATTATAAGAGTGCGCTTTAAGTGTGTGACCTGCCATATCCAGTGTGTAACGAGAGTCCGATGTAACAGTATTAAAAGTCGGAACCAATTCTGATAACCATTGCGTTGTTATGTGTTACACAGTTATATTTATCTGCCTAGCGTCAACCCTTGGGGGCGAATCATAACAGTAATAAAGTTGCCGCGGAATCACAACGTGAAATAGTTATCTTAACAACAAACCCGAAGTACTACAGTGACCCGGCAAGGTCAGGGATGAGACGATAGCCAGGGGGCACGAAGGCGTGTTGGCCCGATTGTAACACGAGCAGCGCATTCCACCTGAGGTCTCGCTAACAGAGGACTGACAGGGGCGGCGCAGGCTGTTAATAAAGTAACGATCAACACAGCGTGCGAGTAGAACACGCATCAGCTGTACATCACGCTGACAGTCAAGCTGCCCTGCACGCCCACAACGCGATTACGACAATAGCGCTCAGCACAGTACAAACAATTAAGAAATCTTTTATTTACCGGGTACAGTTATAGGTTGGAGCACTCCCATATGTCCATTATTTTATGATGAAACTCCTCAAGCAAAAAAAAAAAACACATTTTACATTCAAGGTTTATAAAAATCTTTTGACTGGTGCTGAAACCTGAATATTTTGATATCAACCTTTTTTTTAAAAAAAAAAAAAAATGGTTTACAGATGAAGCTTCAATATTCATATAATTTTCGGCGCATGCTCATGTTTGGGTCATTAGACAGATGAAGAAAGGTAATGTTAAAATGTCATGATAACACATACAGTTGAAAAAAAATATATATATAGAGAGAGAAAGAGAATATTAACTTGTTTTTTTCTCTTTCTGTTTCTTTTCGTTTTATCTATAGTTAGTCGAGGGCCCGGTATCACTGCTTAGGAATTAAAATCCATAATTGCTCAACCGCCCCTGCCAGTGAAATCATCTGAATTAACACCTCATCTCATTGAAGGATCCAGATAAAGAAAGGCACCTGCAGTCTCCATCATAGCAGCCACAACACACGCCAAAAACATAAGGCGTAGCTCCACCGAAAGTGAACGGAACTGAACTGTCCTTCGCCATACAATATCATCATTCATTGTAAGCAATCGGAAAAAAAAATAAATTTGTGGAAAGACATGATCACCTTCGCCAGCAGGCAGGGTACTTGAAATGGTTATGATAATTTGAAGAAAATAAACGTTAAAAAAATAAAGAAATAAATTAAAAACTACGATTACGGCGTTTCTCCCAGTTCTGTAGTTTGCCATAGGTAAAATGGTGAGGCGTCTGTGGGCTTGGAGAATAAAGGAACCATGCTCAGTACAGTCGCCACACAGTGTTCGGTTAAGAATTTTTTTTTTCACGCCCGGTAGAAAAAAAAGGAGAAAAAATTGTTAAACCCACATCCATAATTTGTAGAGAGCGACACATCTGTTTATCCATTCGACCACTCGCTTTCCAATTAAAATAACGTGAGATATAATTAAGCGTTATAACTAACTCTCCGTGTGCGATCACTCAGTGCCAGGTCTTGTAGGTCCAAGTCTATAGTTGAATACTCTCTGAACGGCACCACGCAGAGTTCATCGCAGAGTTCATGTTGGTTCCCCTTCTATTCTCTTATTATCCGTTGTCCACAGAAAAGCTTGGCATGACAGCATTCGTGAGCACATGACCCATATACAATCTGCCGATTCTCTGTAAGTAGTTGGACACGTTTCTTGGTTACTTTCAGCTGTTTTAGCACTCATTCGAAGGTAAATATCGTCCGTGTAAGTTTAAGAGGATTCTACAAGTGTCCCTGATTGTACGTAAGTTGATAATATTCTGTCTATCTATTGATCTTTCGAGCCGTAGCCGGCCCATAGAGCGTAGACCAAGATACTCCTTCTCTTATCTGAATTTTTGTTCTAGCAGTTTTTAATTCTTTTAAAGATATTTTATCAAATCTCGTCATTTGTCTCTGTTCTGTGCAAGCAGCTCTATCTCATTGAGGGAGCCGATTCCTGCTGCTTTTGTCTCTCTCAGCAATGTTCTTCTCAGTGTCGCTCTGGTCTTCCTCTTTTTCTCTTACCTGTTGTTTCCCACATGAGGGGTTGCTTTGCTATTCGGTTATTATCTCTTCTCATCACATTGATAACAGTGCAATGTTTTAAATTATCATAGAGCAAGTTCAGTATTTTTATTTACAGAAACGAAAACCATCAGGCAGAACACCGTCGGCGATAATGTAAACGATTTGCTGGCACTGACGTTTTTAGAAATGACATCATCTACAAGGTTTCTAGGAAATGTCAAACTGTTATAATCATACCGAGATCTGGACACAATAAACTCCATGCAACACGAATTTCGAAAATTCAGACTCGGAGGTAATGATCCATTTAATGAGCTCATGTGGTTAATTTCCATGTGAAAAACATGTTCTTCCGTCTTGCAGCCCGTACAATTTTGTTGGAGGCAAATTATGTCTTTCTGGGGCTTGTTAAATATCAAGACCTTTAACTCATTTAGCGAAGTGTTTACACCATCGAGTATTTTGCTGAAACCATCACCGATGAATAGAATCATGAGGTGAACTAGTAGAAACGAAGCCAAAACCCTTTCGGATAAATTTCCTGCATACATTTTACTTTAGATATATATTCTCTGTATTCTGGTACATTTTCTGTGTGGTACTTCTTCTGAGTGATACTTCTTCTGTGTGGTACTTCTTCTGTGTGGTACTTCTGTGTAGTACTTCTGTATGGTACTTCTTCTGCGTGGTACTTCTTCTGTGTGGTACTTCTTCTGAGTGGTACTTCTTCTGTGTGGTACTTTTTTGTGTGGTGCCTCTTCTGTATGGCACGTCTTCATTGTGATATTTCTACTGTGTGCATTGCGATATTTCGTCTGTGTGGTACCTCTTCTGTGTGGTCCTTCTTCTGTGTGGTACTTCTTCTGTGTGGTACTTCTTCTGAGTGGTACTTCTTCTGAGTGGTACTTCTTCTGTGTTGTGCTTCTTCTGTGTGGTATTTCTTCATTGTGGTACTTCTTCTGTGTGCTGTGTGATATTTCGTCTGTGTAGTACTTCTGGTGGTGCTTCTTCTGTGCGGTACTTCTTCAGTGTGGCACTTCTTCATTGTGGTATTTCTTCTGTGTGCTGTGCGATACTTCATCTGTGTGGTACTTCTTCTGTGTGGTTCTTCTTCTGTGTGGTACTCCTTCTGTGTGGTGCTTCTTCTGTGTGGTGCTTCTTCTGTGTGGTACTCCTTCTGTGTGGTACTTCTTCTGTGTGGTTCTTCTTCTGTATGGTGCTTCTTCTGTATGGTACTTCTTCTGTGTGGTACTTCTTCTGTGTGGTACGTCTGTGTGGTACTTCTGTGTGGTACTTCTGTGTGGTACTTCTTCTGTGTGGTACTTCTGTGTGTTACTTCTTCTGTGTGGTACTCCTTCTGTGTGGTACTTCTGTGTGGTACTTCTTCTGTCTTTTTGTTTGTGTGGTAATTCTTCTGTGTGGCGCTTTTTCTGTGTGCTATTTCTTCTGTGTGGTACTTCTTCTGTGTGGTGCTTCTTCTGTGTGGTATTTCTTCTGTGCGGTACTTCTTCATTGTGTTATTTCTTCTGTGTGCTGTGCAATATTTCGTCTGTGTGGTACTTCTTCTGAGTGGTACTTCTTCTGTGTGGTGCTTCTTCTGAGTGGTACTTCTTCTGTGTGGTACTTCGTCTGTGTGGTGCTTGTTCTGAGTGGTACTTCGTCTATGTGGTACGTCTGTGTGGTACTTCTTCTGTGTGGTACTTCGTCTGTTTGGTACTTCCTCTGTGTGGTACTTCGTTTATGTGGTACTTCGTCTGTGTGGTACTTCGTCTGTGTGGTGCTTCTTCTGTGTGGTGCTTCTTCTGTGTGGCACTTTTCTGTTCGGTAGTATTTATGTGTGGTACTTCATCTGTGTGGTACTTCTTCTGTTCGGTACTAATTATGTGTGGTACTTCAACTGTGTGGTACTTCTCTGAATTTCGCAGATTATTATATTTGTCAGGAATCTGTCAGTTCGAAATTCTTCTCGATTTCCCTGCAAGTTTTGCTTCAACAACTTTTGTTGCACAATACTATATAACTCTCTTATCTGCCTCGAAAGTGACTTTTCTGGGCAGCGTTATTTGCACAACCAACGGACCGGCAATTAATCGTCAAACATAATTTTTGTAATCGGTATGCCCGGACATAATTTTTGCTGCAATCACTTAGATAATTATGTGAGTAGGGCTGACTACACTAAAAGCATGTTTTATACCTTCAGTATATTGGCGCTGTGGGTGTTGGTTCTCTATATTTGGGCGTTGTTCGTTCAGACGATAAAAAGACAGACGTCATGCAGTTAAAGGCGACAAATACATGTGTTTTAAAACATACTGAATTTTAGACTTGCCCCGGATATGAATCAACAAAGGTAGCTAAATGGAAAAATCAGAATATCTCTGCTTTACTGAGGTAGTCACACTCTGAGTTTAGGTCAATACTGTGGGTTTATATATTGCACTGTTCTCTGCCAGTTTATCTCTGCTCGCCTTGTCTACATCACTGCGTAACAATCATTGTTTTGGTATATGGATGGCTGCCATTGTTAACCGACACCAACGTCTCTGTGTTATTTTCGTCTGTGTGTTATTTGCGTCTGTGTGTTATTTGCGTCTGTGTGTTATTTGCGTCTGTGTGTTATCATCAATCGTGTTATGAGCGTCATCGTTTTATCAACGTCTGAGTGTTATCAGCTATGCTTGTGTTATTAAAGCCAGTGTTCTGTCAACGTCTGTGTGTTATCAGCGAATGTATGGTGTCAGCAATCCTGGTGTTATCAGTGTCCGTGTTTTTATCAAAATATATGTTATCAACATCTCTGTGTTATCAAAATATGTGTGTCATGAACGTCTGTATGATATCAACATCTGCGTGTCGTCAACATCTATGCGTTATTAACGTCTGTGTTTTATCAACCTCTGTGTGTTATCGACATGTGTGTTATCAACGTCTGTGTTATTAACCGTTGTACGTCACTACGTAATTTGTTTTTGGTCAAAATTGTGTTTCTTTTTCTCTATAAAGTATTATCAATTTTAAGTTTTTTCCTTTCCCTATACAATCGTTACATCTTATTTTCTAACTTTTTCATACAAATTCTCGTAACTCTATAGTCAAAATTATATGGGCCACGCCAAGAAATACAAATGACAGTAAAATTATATAGGAAACGACTCTGTAGATATAGACAATACTCTAGGCGAACGAAAAATAGATAGATAGAACTTTTTTACTTTCTTCATTGATCTGTACTGGGCGAATCGCCAAAAGTAATATCAATTGACGAAATGTTTTCTGTTAGACATTTAACAAAATATTATATTTGGTGCGTGCTGTTATAACGTTTGTTTCTTTTTACTTTATAGACCGGGACATGGTTTGTTTTGATACGAGTTCGTTCCCCTGTATGATGATATGATGAAACCATTTTTAAAAAAATAGAAGTAAAAGACACTGACCTGTAGAACTCGTGGTATCAACACTTAAACATGGGATTTTTTTATTTTAAAACATGACATATATATGGATAGTGAGAGCCTCGAAAATGACATTAAATGCCGTACTGAAGCCACGGTGGAGGCGTTGTTAGTACGTTCGCCACTAACCAAAAGGGTCTGACATTCTCAAATATGGTGAATCTTGTTTCATGGTTCTCACAGCTTCTAAAAAAAAGTGTTTTGGACACGGCTTCACGGTTCACATAGTTTAAAAAAAAAAGTGTTTTGGACACGGCTTCACGGTTCACATAGTTTCTAAAAAAAATGTGTTTTGGACACGGCTTCACGGTTCATATAGTTTCTTTAAAAAAAGTGTTTTGGACACGGCTTCACGGTTCACATAGCTTCTTAAAAAAGTGTTTTGGACACGGCTTCACGGTTCACATAGCTTCTTAAAAAAGTGTTTTGGATACGGCTTCACGGTTCATATAGTTTCTAAAAAAAAGTGTTTTGGACACGGCTTCAAAGTTCACATAGTTTCTAAAAAAAGTGTTTCGGACACGGCTTCAAAGTTCACATAGTTTCTAACAAAAGTGTTTTGGACACGGCTTCACGGTTCATATAGTTTCTAAAAAAAGTGTTTCGGACACGGCTTCAAAGTTCACATAGTTTCTAACAAAAGTGTTTTGGACATGGCTTCACGGTTCATATAGTTTCTAAAAGGGTTTACAAACGGCTTCAAGGTTCGCCCAACCACAAAGAGTTACACATATAAAGAGTTACACATATAAAGAGTTACACATATAAAGAGTTACAGTATACACAGCAGCAGGGTTCACACAGCTTCTTAATCTTCCGATTAAGAGAATCGGCAGATTGTAAGTGGGTCATGTGCTCACGAATGCTGTCATGCCAAGCTTCTTGTGGACAACGGGTAATAAGAGAAAAGAAGGGGAACCAACATGAACTCTGCGATGAACTCTGCGTGGTGCCGTTCAGAGAGTATTCAACTATAGACTTGGACGTACAAGTCCTGTCACTGAGTGGTCGCACACTGAGAGTTACAGTTATAACGCTTAATTATATCTCACGTTCGATAAAAGAAACGGTTTTAGATTAAATATGCCGTTGGTGATTTACAAAAATTGGACTCTTAACATTATATACCTGATTCACCTTAAGACATAGATGGACTCTAAAAGAAAAATGAAAATAAAGGACGTAATCGCACACTATGGAGGACGTTATAAATGATTTTCTCTCGGAAATTCTATGGTGTCTGTCTCATAGCTCAATTTATAAAAGTCAAGATGTGTTTGATAGAAGACACCTTTAGCGAAAGTGTTTGACATTGCAAGATTGACAATTTCGACCGAGCCTGCGTTTAAATAAAAGAAATACAAGTTTTGATTTGTGTTTTTATTTTTGAGAGGCAATCCCACAGACAGGTACATAATCAATGTCTTGTATAAGCTGTCTCTATGTTTGCTGTCAAAACCCTTCTCAAACTCAACAAAAAGCCTCCCTGCGGCTCTGAATGCTGTTCTGTTATATTGCTAACGATGTATGTGATCCATGCTTTTCTCCTCAATAGAGGTGTACACAACACTCGACCTCAAGTCTCATCATCATCAAGTACCGGGCCTACTGGCGTAGGTGATCATGTCTCTCCACAACTTTCGATCTCGACAGTTATTTATCATTTCTTTTGTTGACCTTCTGCCAAGCCATTCTCTTAAGCTGCCTGGTATTTTTTTCTCTTTTCTTTACTCTATCTCTTCGTCCCTCAATTTTTCCAGTTGTTACAATATATTCCAATTGTTCTCTTCTCATTACATGGCCGAAAAATGATGATTGTTTCTTCATAATATTGGAAATTATCTCTCTTTTTGCTATGACCTTTCTCAGAACCTCTTCATTACTCTTCTTAGCTGTCTATGGTATTCTCAACATTCTTCTGTAAAACCACATTTCTACATACTCCAGTGATTTTCTTGTCTGTTGTCCTATTGTCCATGATTCGCATCTATATGTTAAGACTGGCTCTACATAACATTTAAGAACTCTTTTTCTTGTTTCTATTGTCAAAAATGGTTTGCATAGTATCTTCCTCATTTTCTGGACAGCAGTTTTTGCCTGAGCCATTCTGCATCTCACCTCTTTTGTACATCTTCTGTTTGAGGTTAACAAAATTCCAAATATTTAAATTCATTTACCTGTTTTAATATTGTTCCACTTGTCTTTATTTTGCACTGAAGTGATGACCTCAAGTCTAGACACTTTAAAAATAAAATTAGTACATGCCCTTTAGTTCTGACAAGAAAGACATCCGTGGAGAATAAGAGATTTGGAAACTCCACCCACCCCAAGGCAATGATGGTGATACACTTACCATTTTTCTGAACTTTTTGAATCCTGTTTGGCTCTTCCTTAGATTCCGGTCGATTGCACAGAAGAATCCCCGCTGGTACTTTTCTAGGCACAGAGAGTCAAGTAATTGATCCCCAATTATTGCAGTCTGTGAGGAGACCTTTCCTTATAACTTTACAATTATTCATTTGGTCAATTTCAGTGAAGTTATTTCTGTTTGCTAAGTTATGAGAAGCGTGTGTGGGTTGTCGTGACCAAGAGCTCTTCTATTCGTATTTCAATGAACGACAAGAACGATTTCTTCTGCCTCTTGAGTGTCTGGTGTTTAGGACAAGATTCGTTTCTATTTCGTAAACAAAAGACATCATCTGTTGTGTTCGATTGATTTTATTTAGTATTCCTTTGACTGCATTGTGTCCTTTATATGTCTTATACTTTTTCAAAGTCATGAATGTTCCTCTTGTGTTTCCTTCATTTATGATTTATTTTCCTCCAATAACTCTTCCTATTTCTTTTACTTCTGCTGTTCTTTTGTTTGTCAGGAGAGGCCACCTAGGAACTTTGCTTTATTGGTTCTGATTCGAAATTAAATTTCTTGACTAGATTTGGTGATAATGTTAACCCTGTATATGAGAATGGAGTGAGAAGGAGTGGTAGTGAAATATATGGAAAGATAATATCAAAGATGGAGCCGCGATAGCTCAGTGGTTAGTGAACTGGACTACAAAGAACAAAAGGTAGGGTTCGATCCCAACCGACGGCTTCCGGTTCACCCAACCTTTAATGGGTACCTGATTTTTTTCTGGGAAAGTGAAGCGGCATGGGCGTAATACCGACCACATCACCCAAAAATCATGTGCCGAAGGTCTGTAAAATGTATGGTTACTAACACCATATTCCCTATACGCCACTTGGCGTGACGGAGGCACTTTACGTTTACTTTTTTAAATAATATCAAAGAATAGACAGGCCTCGACTTAGCAAAGTCTCAAAGAATGACTGAAGATGGAGAGGAATGAAGAATATTGAGCAATAATCCATCAATGATGTCGCAACGACCAGCCGTATTGTGTCCTTGGGATCAAAAAAATGATTACCTGTGTAACACTTTAAGTTTATATGTGAACTGGACTACAAAGGACAAGAGGCCAGTTTCGATCCTGATCGACGGCTTCCGGGTTCACCCAGCCTTAAATGGGTACTGGATTTTTTTCTGTGAAAGTAAAACGGCACGAGCGTAATAGCGGCCACACTACCCCAAAAATCATGTGCCGAAAGTCTATAAAAATGATAGTTACTAACGCCATATTCCCTCTGCGCCATTTGGCGTGACGGGGCTCTTCAGTTACAATTTTTTAAACTTTACTTTAAGTTTACGGAATCTGTTTGCATTTATAATCGTTTTAAACACTTTGATATCATTCTAGTTACAAATGAATGACATTTTTTGCTTTGTCGTTTCTTCTCTTAACACTTTGTAGACATTGTCTCCACATGCTAAAAAAATAATCAAAAATATGTTGATTGTTCTGAGTCAGTTAAGTTCTTAATTTCATGAATTTCCTGAACAGGTAAAAAAGTAACACCAAACACTGTGATATTTACACCACACACCGCGATAGTTACACCATCACCGAGATAAATACACCACACACCGCGTTAGTTACACCATCACCGAGATAAATACACCACACACCGCGTTAGTTACACCATCACCGAGATAAATACACCACACACCGCGTTAGTTATACTATCACCGAGATAAATACACCACACACCGCGTTAGTTACACCATCACCGTGATAAATACACCACACACCGCGTTAGTTACACCATCACCGAGATAAATACACCACACACCGCGTTAGTTACACCATCACCAAGATAAATACACCACACACCGCGTTAGTTACACCATCACCGAGATAAATACACCACACACCGCGTTAGTTACACCATCACCGAGATAATTACACCACACACCCTGATAGTTACACCATCACCGAGATAATTACACCACACACACTGATAGTTACACCACACACAGTGATAGTTACACCACAAACAGTGATAGTTACATCACACACAGTAATAGTTACACCACAAACAGTGATAGTTACATCACACACAGTGATAGTTACACCACATACAGTGATAGTTACATCACACACAGTAATAGTTACAACACATACAGTGATAGTTACACCACACACAGTACTAGTTACACCACAAACAGTGATAGTTACATCACACACATTAATAGTTACACCACAAACAGTGATAGTTACACCACAAACCGTGATAGTTACACCACACACAGTGATAGTTACACCACACACAGTGATAGTTACATGACATACAGTAATAGTTCCACCACACACAGTGATAGTTACACCACAAACAGTGATAGTTACATCACACACAGTGATAGTTACACCACAAAACGTGATAGTTACACCACACACAGTGATAGTTACATCACACACAGTAATAGTTCCACTACACACAGTGATAGTTACACCACAAACAGTGATAGTTACATCACACACAGTGATAGTTACACCACAAACCGTGATAGTTACACCACACACAGTGATAGTTACACCACAAACAGTGATAGTTACACAACAAACCGTGATAGTTACACCACAAACAGTGATAGTTACACCACACACAGTGATAGTTACACCACAAACAGTGATAGTTACATCACACACAGTGATAGTTACACCACAAATAGTGATAATTACATCACACACAGTGATAGTTACACCACAAAACGTGATAGTTACACCACACACAGTGATAGTTACATCACACACAGTAATAGTTCCACTACACACAGTGATAGTTACACCACAAACAGTGATAGTTACATCACACACAGTGATAGTTACACCACAAACCGTGATAGTTACACCACACACAGGGATAGTTACACCACAAACAGTGATAGTTACACAACAAACCGTGATAGTTACACCACAAACAGTGATAGTTACACCACAAACAGTGATAGTTACACCACAAACAGTGATAGTTACATCACACACAGTAATAGTTCCACCACACACAGTAATAGTTACACCACAAACCGTGATAGTTACACCACACACAGTGATAGTTACACCACACACAGTGATAGTTACACCACAAACAGTGATAGTTACATCACACACAGTAATAGTTACACCACAAACCGTGATAGTTACACCACACACAGTAATAGTTACACCACAAACAGTGATAGTTACATCACACACAGTAATAGTTCCACCACACACAGTGATAGTTACACCACAAACAGTGATAGTTACAGCACACACAGTGAAAGTTACACCACACAGTGATAGTTACACCACAAACAGTGATAGTTACATCACACACAGTAATAGTTACACCACAAACAGTGATAGTTACATCACACACAGTAATAGTTACACCACAAACAGTGATAGTTACATCACACACAGTGATAGTTACACTACACACAGTAATAGTTACACCACAAACCGTGATAGTTACACCACACACAGTGATAGTTACACCACACACAGTGATAGTTACACCACAAACAGTGATAGTTACACCACACACAGTAATAGTTCCACCACACACAGTAATAGTTCCACCACACACAGTAATAGTTACACCACAAACAGTGATAGTTACATCACACACAGTAATAGTTACACCACACACAGTGATAGTTACACCACAAACCGTGATATTTACACCTCACACAGTGATAGTTACACCACACACAGTGATAGTTACACCACAAACAGTGATAGTTACATCACACACAGTAATAGTTCCACCACACACAGTGATAGTTACACCACAAACAGTGATAGTTACATCACACACAGTAATAGTTCCACCACACACAGTAATAGTTCCACCACACACAGTAATAGTTACACCACAAACAGTGATAGTTACATCACACACAGTAATAGTTACACCACAAACAGTGATAGTTACACCACAAACCGTGATAGTTACACCACACACAGTGATAGTTACACCACACACAGTGATAGTTACACCACAAACAGAGATAGTTACATCACACACAGTAATAGTGACACCACAAACAGTGATAGTTACATCACACACAGTGATAGTTACACCACAACAGTGATAGTTACATCACACACAGTAATAGTTACAACACATACAGTGATAGTTGCACCACACACAGTAATAGTTACACCACAAACAGTGATAGTTACATCACACACATTAATAGTTCCACCACAAACAGTGATAGTTACACCACAAACCGTGATAGTTACACCACACACAGTGATAGTTACACCACACACAGTGATAGTTACATGACATACAGTAATAGTTCCACCACACACAGTGATAGTTACACCACAAACAGTGATAGTTACATCACACACAGTAATAGTTACACCACAAACCGTGATAGTTACACCACACACAGTGATAGTTACACCACAAACAGTGATAGTTACATCACACACAGTAATAGTTCCACCACACACAGTGATAGTTACACCACAAACAGTGATAGTTACAACACACACAGTAATAGTTCCACCACACACAGTGATAGTTACACCACAAACAGTGATAGTTACACCACAAACAGTGATAGTTACATCGCACACAGTAATAGTTCCACCACACACAGTAATAGTTCCACCACACACAGTAATATTTCCACCACACACAGTAAAAGTTCCACCACACACAGTAATAGTTCCACCACACAACGTGATAGTTATACCACAAACGTTTTATCAAGCTAGTTCTACTTGTTTCTATTCCTTACTTTCTTCCTTTTATTCTGTTCTGCTTTTTGCCGGTAGGCTTCGCAGGTTTAAGTCAATTATATGTTTTCTATCAAGGGCACTTTCTGTGGCTTGGTATATAGTGATACTGTATTGTTTTATTATGTCGTAAATTACCTCTATTCATCATCTTGCTCTACCTCTATATCTTGGTTATTCCATTGTGTTGTTATAAACCTTTGTCGCTGGTGGTCTCGCATTGAAAATTTGTAGTTACCCCCACTTTAGTTTTCCTTGATGAATCCCGAGAATTTCACACAATCTTTTTCTTTATATACATTGTGAATACTTTATTCTATAATGTGAATACTTTATTCTATGTTTTGAATATTTTATTCTATATTGTGAATACTTTATTCTATATTGTGAATACTTTATTCTATGTTGTGAATACTTTATTCTATATTGTGAATACGTTATTCTATATTGTGAATACTTTATTCTATGTTGTGAATACTTTATTCTATATTGTGAATACTTTATTCTATATTGTGAATACTTTATTCTATATTGTGAATACTTTATTCTATATTGTGAATACTTTATTCTATATTGTGAATACTTTATCCTATATTGTGAATACTTTATTCTATATTGTGAATACTTTATTATATGTTGTGAATACTTTATTCTATATTGTGAATACTTTATTCTATATTGTGAATACTTTATTCTATATTGTGAATACTTTATTCTATGTTGTGAATACTTTATTCTATATTGTGAATACTTTATTCTATATTGTGAATACTTTATTCTATACTGTGAATACTTTATTCTATGTTGTGAATACTTTATTCTATATTGTGAATACTTTATTCTATATTGTGAATACTTTATTCTATATTGTGAATACTTTATTCTATATTGTGAATACATTATTATATGTCGTGAATTAACACATTCACAAATGCACATATTATATGGCCCTTTTCGTCTTGTCAGACGGTCTAGTGGAGGCTATTGCGTATTTTTTGAGGTATTGTTTTTGCTGAACAGCTTCTCTCGTGGCTAATTCTACCAATGTTTGACAAACACACGCGGTCACATAATGAACAGGTCAGGCTCGCTGGTCCACAGGGTTTACCATCCTTTTTCATGAGTCTCTTCTCTTCTAAGTCCTGTCTTAGAACAGTCTCAAATGTTGTTATACCGTTCCTTATACGTGCTCTCCATGATGTGCGATCACTTGCCAGATGTTGCCAGTCGTTTTCACAGATGGAGAAGTCTTTCAGAGATGATTTGCAGATATCTCTATATCGTAGTTTTGGTCTGCCGATTTGTCGTTTTCCGTGTTTTAGCTCGCCATATAGTATTTGCCTAGGAATGCGTTTTTCTTCCATCCGTTGGACATGCCCCAGCCATCTTAGCCTTCGACTTCTGAGCATCGACATGATTGTTAGGGTCTTAGCACGTTGCAGGACAGTTAAGTTGGTTATTTTGTCCTGCCATTTGATGTGCATTATTTTGCGGAGACATCGCATGTGGAAGACATTTAGTCTTTTTTCCTGGTTTGAGTATGTTGTCCAGGTTTCGGATCCATATAGTAGTGTGCTAAGCACACATGTTTGATATATTAAGAGTTTAGTCTTTTGAGTTAGTTTCGTGTTGTTCCATGCCCTTTTTGTGAGTTTGCCGAAGGTCGTAGCTGCTTTACCAATTCGACAGTTTATTTCTTCATCAAGAGAGATGGTTTGCGTAACTGTGGATCCAAGATATGTAAATTTCTGTACTGATTCTAGTGGGCAGTCTTTTAGAGTAATCAAAAGCACAATACAGGTGAATATTAGTTGAAAATAAATGATGATTCTATCAACCTTTCTCTATTACTTTCCTTTTCTGTGCGTTAGCAGCTCACAATCTAGCTTCTAAATGTTTCTTACTCAGTAAATATTTCTATCTACGTTACTAAGTAATCCTTTGACATTGCTTCAAATTTATTTTCAATTTTTATCAGAGTTTTTTTCTTCAATGACACTATCATTAATTTGAGTGGATGTATTCTATCGTGGAGATCTCCCCTTTTGCTTGTGTTAGTCTGTCGCTTAAATATTTCATTTTTTAAATATATTTTTGTTGCATTCCTCTAGATGAAATGATTGCAGCCTGTCTCGGTGATGTCAATTGATTTTTTTTTTTTTTAGTGTAGAGAACCGTTTCTCCAATTGAACTTTTCTTCATTTCTGTTTCGGTCTACACACGTTCACTTATTTCTATTTTAAAAATATCTTGCTTTGTTCTTCAGTCGTCACACCTCTTTCACATTTCTTACTTTTCAATGTCTCATTTGATTTCATGTTTTACAGTTAGGGAATGAGCACAAAGTCCATAATGTCACTTTCATTACTGCCATTTATGCTAGCTCCAAGTTTAGAATGTCGACCACTCTCTTAAAAAGTAAAGTACCTCCGTCACGCCAAGTGGCGCATAGGGAATATAGTATTAGTGACCATAAATTTTACAGACCTTCGGCTCATAATTGTTGGGTAATGTGGTCGGTAATACGCCCGTGCCGCTTTAATTTCCCAGAAAAAAAAATCAGGTACCCATTAAAGGCTGGGTGAATCGGAAGCCAACATCTAGTAACATCATCATCATCAAGTACCGGACCTGCTGGCGTAGGTGATCATGTCTCTCTACAACTTTCGATCTCGATATTTTTAAAATTAATTTCTGTTGTTGACCTTCTGCCAAGCCATTCTCTTAAGCAGTCTGGTGCTTTTTCTCTTTGCTTCCCTCCATCTCTTCGTCCCTAAATTTTTCCAGTTGTTACAATATATTCCAGTTGTTCTCTTCTCATTACATGGCCAAAAAATGATGATTGTTTCTTCCTAATAAATGAAATTAGCTCTCTAGTAACATACTAACCAATTTAATCTGGTTTAGAGAGTAGGGAGCGAAAAGGGAGGGCATCCTCGTACTCAAAAATGACGTGTTGAAGTCGGATGTCTAGGACAGAAAGACGCAAACAAACAACAACACAACGTATCTGCGCTCACTTAACCTCCTTTTCAGGCCAGATGACGAAGATCCATCCCTTTAATAGTCATCAGGTGAACGCTGCAAATAAGGAAAACAAAATTAGAGTCTGCATGTTGCAAAAAAAAAAAAAAAAAAAAAAATGGAATAGTAGTCGATGTTTGAGAGGAACGGCTTAACATCACTGGTACATTAAATCATCGTGTTCGATTCCTGCTGGAAGCAGTGTGAGTTGTGCTCGTGGCTGGAAAAAAAAATACCCCACCGGTTGACTCAGACGCTGGCAGAAATGGGTACCAGGGTAGTACTCTGGGAAGGTGAGGAATACCGTCTCGCATCGTGAATTTTGATGCTTGAAGCGACACTAACAAGAAGTCTCCGAACGCTTCTGTGGCCAAACAAATGGGTGTAAACTCGCGTGCTAAGACGCCAATTCAAGTTTCGTACTTTACCTTTACATTCGACACAGTGAGAGTGTGTGCGAGGAGGAGTAAGAAGTCGCAAAGAGAAAGAATTATTGAAATTATAGTTCCCTGGTACATAAGTAGAACACACACAGGAGAGTTGTGCTGGACGAGTTGATATATTGATACAAGCCACATTGACACCGACCACGTTGACATAAGCTGATGTTTGTACAAGAAAAACGAAATTTACCCAACCTGGGTTTCTGATGTGAATACTCCACATTGTGAACACACCCCTAATTTAGGACATGCGATCAACGAACAGCAGGGACTGTTTCTACTAGGTCCCTGACAGAGCGCAATTAAAATCACTAGTTTGTAAATAGAATGGCATCATGACGAGAAGAATAACTGGAAGAAAATAATTATAGGAGGAAATATGCATAACATGATTGGAAAAAAAGTTACTGAGAAAACACAAATTATACGAAATGTTGAAAATAAACATTTATTTTTCTACTGCTTCTTCTTCTTTCTTTTCTTCTTCTTCCTTCTTGTTCTTCTCCTCATCATCCTCATCCTCCGCCCCCCCCCATCCTTATCCTCCTTCTTTTCCTCCTCATCTTCCTTCTCCTCCTTCTTTTACTTTTTCTTCCTCTTTTACTTCCTTTATTCCACATTTGCTTTTCAGCGTCGATGGGGATATAATAAGCGATCATTTGCTCTACCTTGGACTCTGCTGCTGCCATGTTTCCTTGTGTTTCTAATATTCCATCATTCCATCTTTATTGTGGTCGACAGCTTGCTCTGGTGTTTGTATACCGTTTATTACAGGCTCAGTGTGCTGTGTCGTGATCTTTCTGTCTTCTCATGTGGCCAAACCAATTTATCTCTTCTTCCTTTACGTAAAGCAGAAATTACTCCTAGATTTTTTTTCTAATTTCTTCATTTCTATTTCTCACATTATCTCTAAAAATTGATAATTATTATTTTGATTTTACTGCTTGAACGTAATTTCAACTCTCTAAACGATGCCTGCCGGAACGGAAGGTTCTCGAACTTTCTCAATTTAGTTCGATCTTGATTTTCTTTTCTTGTTCATTTTGAAGAAAAAAATCTGCTCGGAGAATCGGCCTAGCGGAGTTCTGACACTAAGTGCAATCGTGAAGGACAAAATAAAAATGAACACACTTTTCGTCAACACATATTGGATGTCTTTTCTGTTTCAGTAACATAATGTTTTCGTTGTTGCATCCATTTTTGTTTGAACTTTTGTCGATTATTAGGACGAACATGCTAAGAGAGCAGTTCCTGCTGGTTAAATAAAAAAAAGTAAAGTACCCCTGTCACGCCAAGTGCCGTAAAGGGAGTAAGGTGTTAGTGACCATCATTTTTACAGACCTTCAGCACATGATGTTTAGGTTAATGTGGTTGGTATTACGCCAGTGCCGCTTTAATTTCCCAGAAAAAAATGCGGTACCAATTTAAGGCTGGGTGAACCCGGAAGCCGTCGATCAGGATCGAACCCGACCTCTTGTCCTTAGTAGTCCAGTTCACTAACCACTGAGCTAGAGCGGCTCCCAGTTCCTGTTGGTAGCGAACCCAAAAACTAGCGCTATACCTGTGAAGTTAATACTCTACTAATTATGAAAGTGTAGGAAGAAAACGAAAAAGGAGAAACTACAAACAAGATTTCATGTCAACAGTGGCGCTAAAGTGTCTCACAAATTGTTTATCTGGTTTGGAAAATCAGAAAAGCAACTAAGCAACGAGAAATAGATAGCATATTTCTTTTTATTTTTTCATATTTTACTATTTATTTTGTTTATTGAGTTATCGGCGGGTCATCATCATTGCACTCCGAGCATGTCTGGTTCTCAGATCCCCTCCTCAGCAAATCCCAGCAGTGTCCAGCGATCGACGACTCCAGTTCTGTGTTGGTTGATACGCCCACTAAGTTTCTCGTTTCTGACAAAATATATAAAACGCTTCACGAATTTGCGTGTAAACTTTGAGCAGGGGCCACGCTAATCTTCTCTGAATCGTTCCAATTGTAGTATTTTTATATTGTTTACCACACGGAAGTCCGACTTACTTAGGCAACTCCCTCATGCCCTTACCTTCCTAATTGTTTTACTCATCTTGAATGGTCCTTGTCTAAGGCACAAGAAAACAAAATCATAACATGTGGAACACAATGCTTAAACAGAATAAACAATGCCGCAGAAAAGAACGAAATATGAAGTTAATGACAACTTGTAATTGCAGTGGGTCGAAGGCCCCGGTACCACTGCAAACGAATTAAAATCCATAATTGCTCAACCGCCCGTGCCTTTGGAATAATCCGAATTAACGTTTCATCTCATTGAAAGATCCAAACAAAGAAAGGCACCTGCAGTCCCCATCATAGCAGGTCACAGCATATACCAAAAGACATAAAGCAAAGCCGCACCGAAAGTGAACGCAGCCGAATTGTCCTTCGTCATACGATATCATCATTCATCGTAAACAATCGGAATATGGAAACACGATCCGGATGAAAAACACAGCTCACTGTGTGCATAGAGCACTAAACTCAGTAGCTCCGACAGCAAGCCGGACTTGGAATATGAGGAGACTGCAACAAGGAACACTTTTCAGACAGAGCCACAGCAGTTACTGCTCTTAACCGCCAAATGGACCGGAAGTCCCTCGATGACAACTTGTAAGGTATTACAGCTACCGAATGCATCATTCACACACAGAACAACAGGAAATGTAAAAGTATGACCAGTTCATGAAAATAAAGTTTAACCATTTACAATTGTGTGCGTCCAGCAGCAGAAGATCTGATTTAAGAGCGTTAGCAAGACCAGAAGGCAGATATAGATGAAACGTTTTAGACAAATGACAGGAAACTGCCTGAGAGATAGATCCGAAATGAAAAACTGAGGAAAAAACTGGAAATAATTCCCACCATAAAATACATTAAAAACAAAACAAATAAAATTATTTGGCCAAGCGATAAGACAGAAATATCAGAACACAACAATATCATTCATCATCATCATCAAGTACCATGCCTGCTTGGGTAGGTGATCACATTTCTCTCCACAACTATCGATCTCGTCAGTTATTTATAATTTGTGTTGTTAATTTGCCAAGCCATTCTTTTAAGCTGTCTGGTATCTTTTCTCTTTGCTTCCCTCTATCTCTTCGTCCCTCAATTTCCTTCAGTTTTAACAATATATTCCAGTTGTTCTCTTATCATTACATGGCCAAAAAATTGATGATCGTTTCTTCCTAATATTGGAAATTAGCTCACTTTTTGCTTTGACCTCTTTCAGAACGTTTTATTACTCTTCTAACACAACATAACGAGCCTTTATAAACGTTGCAAGAACACGAGACTCAAGGGTCGACCACGAAAAAGATAGATTGATGGAATATAAAAAAAAAAAACACTAGGAAACGCAGCAGAGAAAAACTAGAAGACCAAATAAGCACACATTATATTTATCTGCCCACGACGGAGAGAGGCAAATCAGGAGAAAAGAAGAGAATATCCTTCAGCGGGACAGACTAATAGCTGCTTGTGGTACGCTCCAGGATACACAACAATCATCTTCACACAACGGTTCAGTGCACATTCGGAAAAAAAAAACAAAAGACTAATGTCGGGATATATCCATTATTATGAAGTCTGCGGGGGGGGGGGGGGGGGGGGGGGGGGTTGGGAGGTGTGGCTGTATATCTGGAGAATAAAGGCCGCTTGTCCAGTACAGTCGTGTAAAGGTGTTCGAGTCAGAATCTTCATTTCTTTGCTTGCGTTGATCCTATGCCTAAAAGTATTAGAGAAAAGTCAAACCGAAACGTCAAATAATTTGTATTATCCTTTTGTTGTAGAGCTGTCACCATATATTGTAGAAGTGAATGTTACACCACATCACTTGTTCCCTGCTACCAGCTTTACATTTATTTGCTGTTCCCCGATGACTAATGCTATAGTTAAACATCTTCACCAATGGCCTCAAAAGGACGTTAAGTGGGCGTGGTCGAATTGTGTTCTAGTTTGCAGTAGATCTGTAATAGGCATTTCGAACCGACACATCCGTCTTCAGTACATTTTTTACTACCGAGTTGCCTTTCCTCCCGATCTCTATTCACTTGAACAAACTAGACTGATAGGGGCACTATGAGGAGGTGGAGTAGGGTCTGGATAATTCTCATTCACCTATCTCGACCCAAGCAGTCACGTATGTTTCGCTGACAGCTTTTAGCTATGTTGTTTGTTTCTAGGGGCACTGCAAAGAGGTGGAGTAAAAAAAGTAAAGTAAAGTACCCCCCGTCACGCCAAGTGGCGTATAGGGAATATGGTGTTAGTGACCATACATTTTACAGACCTTCGGCACATGATTTTTGGGTAATGTGGTCGGTATTACGCCCGTACCGCTTCACTTTCCCAGAAAAAAATCCGGTACCCATTAAAGGCTGGGTGAACCCGGAAGCCGTCGGTTGGAATCGAACCCTATCCCTTGTCCTTTGTAGTCCAGTTCACTAACCACTGAGCTATCGCGGTTCAAAGAGGTGGAGTAGGTTCTGGGTAATTCTCGTTCACATAATTCGACACAAGCCGTTAGATATGTTTCGGTGACAGCTTTTAGCTCTGTTGCTGAACAGTAACTTAACACACGCACACCTTCCCCCCTCCCCCCAGTTGTAATTTAACTTCTGTAGAAATGGAACTTCTTGAGCTTACAGGTAGTCGAATCATCGTTCACCTGGTTTATTGACCAACAATGCCTTCGCTTCCGCTCACCACCCACCCTATTCCTACAATATAAAACGCAAATAATTAAATTGTTACAATTTCTACAGAAACTCACCTCGCTGCGAAGTTTAAATCAAGTCCATTATTTATTAGCAACCCCGGATGTAAACATTCCAGGCGTGTCGCATATTTACTTTAGTGGGCAGTAATTGGAAATAAATTTGCTCATTTTGATCACACCGACGTGGCCATCAGGTAAGCAAATTAGGAGGACACGTGAACCATTTACAATGTAAATGTGAGAGATGTTTGGATGTTTGAGACATCGATGTTACCATGACATACACTTGAGGGGTATTTGAATATTTGTTGTAGCAGAGCTGAACATGTTTCTCTGGTGCGTCTTTGCTCTCTTGCAAAATAATAATCATTGTTTCCTATACCGGTTGGCATAGGTGATCTTGTCCTTCCACAATTTTCTATCCATTGTGTATCGTATCAATTCTGTTGTTGTCTGTTTCAATGCCATGACACAACGATATCTAGTAACTTATCTATTTGTCGTCCGTGATCTTTCTTTCCCTGTATGTTGCCAGTTGTAACCATTTACTCTTCTTATGATGTGCCTGTAAAATGTCGATTCTTTCTTTATGATGTTTTTTAGGAGCTCGTTTTTTTGTGTTGGCCTTTTTGAAAATGTCCTCGTTTGTCTTTTTAGCTGTCCAGGAAATTTTCAATATTCTTCTAGGAATTTCCATCTCTGTGGTTTCTAATCGTCTTTTCATTTATTTGTTTACTCTTCATGATCCGCTTCCATGGGTAGAATAGGCTCTTCATAACACTGGCTCTTTATAGCACCGATGAATTCTCTTTCACATTTCTTTTGACATAGACTTGTTGCACAAGACGTTTTTTTATTTTAAAAATGTTATTTTGGCCTGAGCTATTCTGCTTTTTTTTATTTCTGTGATACCTGTTCCATCTGATGTTATTATTGTGCCCAGAGGCGAAGGCGTGCCTCACAGCAGCGGAGCTGGAAGTTGTCACCGACCCACAGCTGATGGCTTGCGCCAGGATCGATGAACCAGAACCATCCTCTAGTAACAGACTAAATCTGTCTAGTCTGGCCAGCGAGTAGGGAAGACAACCCAGTTTTAAAAAATGTCGCGCTGAAGTCGGATGTGTTGGGCCGAAGTGCGCAAATATCACAGTTATACTGCAAACCACAACACAACGCAGACACGCCCATTTTTAAGGACGGATGACGAAGAAGTGTACTCCTTTAGTCATCGGACGAACGCACGCAAGCAGCATTATTGTGCCCAAGTATTTGTCACGTTGCACTTGTTTCAGAAATGTCTTTTTTTTATTATTAAGCTGCATGAAGGTGATGATTGTTTCTTCGATTTGACATTTACTTATGTTTTCTTACTATTCAGACTGAGACCTTTCTTGTTGCAGTCGTTTACTATTATGTTTATCATTTTTTTTATATTTCTTGCTGTGTTACTAAATAAATAAAATCGCCGAATCTAATGAGGCTGTTGATTGGTTGAGCGAGGAGCGGGAAGTAGATTTGTGTTTCCGGAAGAAGATTTGTTTTCTCGGAGGCGTGACTATGATGAGAAAGAGGGTGTGTGGTTGTGAAAAGAGGATAGAAGCAGGAGTGTGGGATGAGTGGAACATGGAAAATAGATAGTGTGAATTAAAAAAAATAGGCTTTGAGACAGTGGGAGATAAATGTTCTTGAGTGAGAGGGCTTTAGTTATGAAGGAAGTAGGAAGAGAGGAGATAGTGTGATAAATAAGGATAAAGTGAGGGGGTTAGATAAGGAGAGTGTGGAGTGAGTTGGGAGACAGATGTTGTGAAGTGATTAGGGATGAGAAGATAATAAGTGGATTTAACAGAAGAGTTTGTAGACTGTAAATGAGTGGAGGAGGGTTGTATAGTGATTAAAAGAAGGAGGTTATGAAGTGAGTGAAATGAGTTGGATTTATGGTTGAGTAAGAGATGAGGTAGTGGAGTGAGTAAGAGAAGGTGAAGTTGAGGGGTTGATTAGGAGAAGGGAAGGATGTTGAGTGAGTGAGATCAAAATTGTAAAAAGTGCTCGTAGAGACATTATGAATGAGGATATTGTGGAATTATTAAGGAAGGAGAAGTTTGTGGAGTTATTGGGAAAAGAGGAGATTGTAGAGTTATTAGGAGAAGAGGAGATTGTAAAGTTATTGGAAGAAGAGGAGATTGTAAAGCTATTAGAAGAAGAGGAGATTGTAAAGTTATTAGGAGAAGAGGAGATTGTAAAGTTATTAGGAGAAGAGGAGATTGTAGAGTTATTGGGAGAAGAGGAGAGTGTAGAGTTATTGGGAGAAGAGGAGATTGTAGAGTTATTAGGAGAAGAGAAGATTGTAAAGTTATTAGGAAAAGAGGAGATTGTAGAGTAACTAGGAGAAGAGGAGATTGTAGAGTAACTAGGAGAAGAGGAGATTGTAGAGTAACTAGGAGAAGAGGAGATTGTAGAGTAACTAGGAGAAGAGGAGATTGTAAAGTTATTAGGAGAAGAGGAGATTGTAGAGTAACTAGGAGAAGAGGAGATTGTAAAGTTATTTGGATAAGAGGATGGTGTAGAGTTATTGGGAGAAGAGGAGATTGTAGAGTAACTAGGAGAAGAGGAAATTGTAGAGTAACTAGGAGAAGAGGAGATTGTAGAGTAACTAGGAGAAGAGGAGATTGTAGAGTTATTAGGAAATGAGGAGATTATGGAGTGAATGAATGAAATATATCTTCTTTTTTGTTCTTACATGGAGGGGGATGACGATATTGGCGTAATGCTAGCCACATTATCCCCCACCCCAATGGCTGATTATACAAAATATGGACACCATCGACATATCCTCTATGCGCCAAACTCAAGTCGTGAAGAGATTTTTTTGTCTCCTCTCCTTTTATATTTGCACGCAGTTTTCATGAATTTCTTCATGCTATGTCTCCTTCTCTTGTACTGGCTAACCCGCTATTTTTAGCTTCCCTAGAGGCCATAATTGCCGTTATTTTTTCTCTATATGGTAACACACGCTTTTTCAGTTAATGGACTGTATTTATACCCTTTGGCGTCTTGACAGACGGTTGGTAGCAAGCAATCATAAGTGAGTAGTTTTGTATAATATTTGTATCTTTTGCTGGATATTGTTTTACTGAACAGCTCCTTTCATGGCTGAAACTGCCAATATTGGATGTACAGATTCGACCACAGAATAAACATGATGCATTTGGTGCATGCCCTCTTCTAATTTTTCCTGCACTATTTGTGTTCTGAATTTTATATCAAAGCTTCTTTAAATGTTTCAGTGCCCTTTTAAAAATATTTTTTCTCCAAAGATTTCCCAGTTTCTTTCGCTGATAGAGAATTCCCTCAAGGAAGCTCTACAATCATCCTTATATCTCAGCACTGGTCAGGACCTTGGTCTCTTTTCATCCCTGAATTCTCCATAAAATATTTGTTTGGAAATACATTTGTTTGCTATTCTTCTTACATGACCCAGCCACCTTAGTCTTCGACTCCTAAATGTTGCTATAAAGGATGGGAGTTTGGCTCGCTGCAGGATACTAGAATTGGTTACTGGGTTCTGCCATTTTATGTTCATTATCTTGAGAAGGCAACGTACCGAAAAGCTGTTTAACCTTTTCTCCTGCCCTGCATAGGTAGTCTATATTTCTGATATCAATAAAAGTGTACTAAGCACATAGTTTTGTTAAATTCCAATCTTAGTCCTGAGTGTTAGTTTGGTTTTGGCACATAGTAAAAAGTAGAGTAAAGCCCCTCCGCCCCCCCCCCTTTCCACGCCAAGTGGCGTTTATGGCATATGGTGTTAGTGACCATAAATTTTACAGACCTCCAGCCCATGATTTTTGGGGTAATGTGGTCGGTATTACGCCCGCGCCGCTTTATTTTCCCAGAAAAAAAATCAGGTACCCATTTAAGGCTGGGTGAACCTGGAAGCTGTCGGTTGGGATCGAATCCTACCTCTTGTCCTTTGTAGTCCAGTTCACTAACCACTGATCTATCGCGGCTCCCGGTGTTGGCACATGCTCTTCGTTTAGGTTTATCAAATATTGAAACTGCCTTTCCGATTCGAGAATTTATCTCTTCATCAAGTGAGATGCTGGTTGTCGCTATGGAACCAAGGTAGGTGAACTTTTCTACGGATTCAATGAATCAGTTAACAGGTAAGTTAACGTTAAAAGAAAAGTTCGACACGCAAGCAATGCGGCCTTGCACATTGTTATATAGATATAAATGGAGGTGATACAAATATATAAAGAAGTGTATGGTACAGTCAAGTCATCTATATCCTATTAATATCTGAGAGATGAAAGTAATCATCAAATGTTCGTGACGTTTTCAGTAGAGACGGTTGTAGGTAGACAATAACGTCAGACGTCTATAACTCGCACAGCTGAAGACGTCACAAACTTTGGGTGATTCCGGGATTTCTTTGACATCACACAAGCCTTATTAAAACTATAGATGTCTGTGGGTCAACATGGCAACAATAGCAGCCAGCACGAGACAGTTCAAGTTGCCATTCCAAGAACTGAGCGAACATGGACACACACAAAATAAAAAACTCGAGGAGTAATCTCTATTCTGAATTAAGTGTGAAAGAAGAATATAAAAAAAATATCAGATGCATATGTGGAGTATGATTTTATTGATTGTTTTTTTTGGATGCGCGTGAAGGAAGAATGAGTTCATCAAAGATTAAAGGAAAATGAATCAGATAAATGGATGACGTAAGAACAAAAACACATATGAAATGGATTGGTTCAATTAAAAATAAAGATTGATGAAGAAAGAAGAATCGCATTCAAAATGAATGTGACAGATTAAAAGAGTGCAATAAATACGGAGCAATGTAGGAAATAAGTGGCTGAATGAGAAGTATAGCCAGTTTATAGTGAATAATAACAGCACTGAATAATAATAACAACATTAGTGAGTTGAAGTTACGTACATCAGTATTGATGGTAAGATTGAAGAATTAAGAGCATAATGATAGACAGAGGTGTCAGACACACACGTTTAGCATGATAATTGTAAGGTCTCATAGACCTCAAACTCAAATAGTTTGGCCACCTGGTCAGAATGAATCCTTACAAATCACTATCAAGGGCGTTCTTCTCGAGAATGTATGGGAAAAGACCAAGAGGAAGACCCAGAAGAAGATGGATAGATGCAGTGACAGAGACATGTAACAACAAAGGAAAATCACTAATTCAGACAGTTTCAGCAGCTCAAAAACGATAAATGATATAACCACTACACCTTTTTCGGCACCAGCGAGAAAGAGAAAGAAGAAAAGAAGAGTTCAATATTAAGATCATAACGGAGAGGTCAGTTGCTGGTTTTAAAAGCAGCCTATACTAAAACAACAGGTATCAAGCTGAGAATGTTGTGTATGGTGGACAACTGATTTCATATCTGAAGAAGGAGGCGACGGCGCGTGGCTCACAGCAACAGAGCTGGAAGTTGTCAGCGACCCACAGCTGATAGCTTACGCCAGGATCGGTGAACCAGAACCATCCAGACCCTGCTCCACCTCTCCGTGGTGCCTCCAATAACAGACTAACATGTCTTGTCTAGCCAATCGAGTAAGGATCGAAGAGGGAAGACAATCCGGTTTTCAAAAATGTCGTGCTGATGTCGAATGTGTTGGGCCGAAAGGCGCAAATATCACAGTTATGCTGCAAAATACATCACAACGCAGACACGCCTACTTACCGTCCTTTTAAGGGCGGATGACGAAGAGGTGTACTCCTTTAGTCATCGGGCGAACTCACGCAAGCAGCATAAAAAAAGTAAAGTACCCTCGTCACACCAAGTGGCGCATAGGGAATATGGTGTTAGTGACCATAAATGTTACAGACATTCGGCACATGATTTTTGGGGTAATGTGGTCGGTATTACGCCCGTGCCGCTTTACTTTCCTAGAAAAAAAAATCCGATACCCATTTTAGGCTGGGTGATCCGGATGCCGTCGGTTGGGATCGAACCCTACCTCTTGTCCTTTGTATTCCAGGTCCCTAACCACTGAGCTATCGCGGCTCCCCAAGCAAGCAGCATAGCTGAGGAAATCTCTACAATTTCTGAACACAAATAAGAAGACAAAGACAATTTCTTGTTCTATTTTAAGGTCCACTCCAAATCCAAAAGAATTATCATTATGTACGACAAATATATTGAACTTGACTTCGGGTTCGATCCTGATCGACGACTTCCAGGTTCACCCAGCCTTAAATGGGTACCGGATTTTTTTTTAAATGGGAAAGTAAAGCGGCACGGATCTAATACGGACTACATGACCCCAAAATAATATACTGTATACTGAAGGTCTATACATATTATGGTCACTAACATCATATTCCCGATACGTAACTTAGCGAGACGCGGCCTTTTATTTAGCACGACTATATATTATACTCAACTCATTATATATTAGTTGATTAAAAAAATGGGTACCTGGTTTACCTATTTTGGGATAAAGTAGTGATGGTGTAGATGAGAACTTTCCACCTGATTTCTAAATGCTGTGGTCTTTACTGTGACTTCACCCCTTATGGCGTCCCTTATTGAAATAAACAGAAGATCAACATAACTATAGAAGGCGGACAACTAAAACAAGTTGAGGAATTCAAATACCTAGGAAGTCTAGTGACAAACGATAATTCTCAAACAGCAGAGATAGAATCAAGATGCAACAAAGCTTGTCAAATCATCGGACAGTTATCACCACTTTTGTCCAACAAGGAAATAACTGGAGGCAAAACGAGCACTATACAATACAATCTTCATCCAACGTTGTGCTACCAGTGCCAGACCTGGACCCTAGATGCAAGAACAATAAGAAAAATAACCTCTAATGAGATGAAATGTGTTAGACGAATGACAGGAAACAGTCTGAGAGATAAGATCAGAATTGAAGAACTGTGAAAAAAGCTACGAATAGCCTCCGCCATAGAATATATAAGGAAAGAACAGGTAAAATAGTTTGGGCACTTGACAAGGCAGAAAGATCAAAACACAACACAACGAGTCTTCAACAAACGTTGTGAGAACACCAGACCCAATGGTCGACACGAAAAAGATGGATCGATGGAATATTTAGTAGCACTAGGAAACATAACAGCAGCAGAGGGAGGCGAACAGAAGAGCAAAAGACCGCAAATTATATCTCCCCTCGACGCTGAAAGGCAGACGAGGAAGGAAAGAAGAAGAGTAGTAGAAGAGGAAGAAGAAGAAGAAGAGCCCTTATGGCATGATACTTATTATGAGACTAGTACTTCCACTTACATGTATATAACATGCATTTTACAAATGTAATTCCTTATTTAACTTCTTAACTACTGATCAACGTTTCTTACTGTAACAAGCATTAATCGACTGTTCAACGTTTGTTACTGTAACAAGCATTAATCGATTGTTCAAACATTATTTTGTTCTTTATCTTCATGTTCTGAAGCGATTATCTCTTTAATTCTAACTGAAAGTCACAGTGACTTGATATGATACTGTCCACATCCCCAAAAATATACCGTGGTCACCGAGAAATGTGATTACTACAACCATATTCCCCATACGCCTAGCAAAACGTGAAGGGAACCTTTAGTTTAATGTTATCAAAAGATATTTTAGAAATCTGTCATCTATAAACACATCATAAATGTTATATCAAGCTGAATCTTTATGTGAATCTGATGTAAAATTTGTTGGTTACACCAGACTTAATAATACCCACTGGTGTATGCTCTTCCATTAGTATCCAAGCTACATGTTTACTTTTCTTAATTACTTAATGGTTAATCCTGTGTGATGATATTGGTTCGCATTTTGAAGTAAAAGCCTTTAACCTAAGGTAAATGTTCGCGAAAATGAATTAGAATGAACTCTACTAATTTACAATTGTGTAAATAAAATAAGGACAACTAGCAGATGGCAAAAGAACTACCGGGCGCCCAAAACTGCGATTTATAGACGTGTAAACGTGACATGATGACTCTGAACATAAACCCTGCAGCCTGGGAAGAAATAGCTGCAGACCTTTGGAAACACTCTATAAAGCTCCAACTCAAGCAAGAAGCAGTAAATTCATAGAAAAAAAATAATATTTCACAGGGGCGCTGCCAAATCCATAGTCAGCTATAACTGATGGAGGCAGCCACTGCTAAATAAAATAAAAGTGCTTTACTTGATAGATTCCCCCCCCCCCCCCAAAAAAAAAAAAAAAAAAAAAAAATTGAGGTAATTTTACATAAACATTAAATTTTAATACACCAGCTAAAATAACGCTTCAAACAAAAGGTATATGTATAGTATATCTGTATATGAACACAGATATAACTCGATCGACATAACTCGGCCTAAATCAAATAAAAACAAAAATCTACTAAACGTAAAACTAGCTGTAAAGAGCCCTGCCAACATAAGATCCCATTAATCATCTAGAGTGCACCTTCAAAAATAGAATCAGCGTAAACTATCTGGAACTCCACAAACATAAATGGGGGTACAAGTAAATCAGCTAAAAATAACGCTAAATGCATACATTAGCGGGAATAATGCTAAAAGGAACCCTAATACAATACACTAGGTGTAAACAAGTAATAGGAAACTGGTTATACTGAGCTTCTCAGCTGGAGGTAATCTGATCTGAAGAAGAGCCTTCGAGCCAGTGTTTCAGCCCTTCTTGACACATTTGGGGAAGTGGACCCGCCTGAGTTAGGACTCCCTGGTGTCGACCTCCTGCTGCAACTCTAAGGCTTACAATATATTTAGCATAAAATAATAACACTTATTCTCCATGACATTTCTGGTTGAAACTGTTGTCATATATCATGTCGTATTCAACTTGTCATATCTTTATCCTAGCTCATTAATGTCCTTTTCGTGGTGGCTGCAGTCTAAAATGGCTAATATTTTGGAATGTTCTTTTATATACACTAGCATACTGTTTTGTCTCATTGCGTAACTCGGTACGGCTGGGTGCATCGGTCACTGATAATAGGTGATAACGATAGGTCGAGCTCAGAACTCCCCTCATTTGAAGTGTCGGTGCTGCAAACTTAGGGTGTAGCTCATACACGATCCATGTAACTTCTTATCGTCTGCGATAGTCAAGGATTAAACTGTCGATGTACTGTTGACTTCAGTGGGAGTCAAGAGGAGTCCATGTGTAAATTAATCGTTTAATCGCCCGAGCCTCAGATTATTCTAAGATTATTGATGTCTCGACTTCGCCAGAGCCGGTGTGATGCTCTTTCGACCGAGTCAGCAATAGCTTTCGTTGCTCTGGTTCGCATTCCCCACTCGATTTTAGCCTCGTTAATAGGTCGCAGAAGGATAAAGTCGCGAGCCAGATTCCCAAGGGTACATTCTGACCTAGAATCCCTGTTGTCTCATCTCGTCGGCGAGATCCTTGTACATGGTTAGTTTAAATATATGCCCCCTTCTATTCTGGATTCGAATGACACTATGAACTCTATTAAGATATCGGGGGTAACATCTAGTGTGTAAAGTGCAATACCTGGACGCACCATAAATCTCTTGATGCACACATTTCCCTCGTTCTGAGAAGTAAAAAAAAAGTAAAGTACCCCCATCACGCCAAGTGGCGTATAGGGAATATGGTGTTAGTGATCATGAATTTTACAGACCTTCGGCACATAATTTTTGGGGTAATGTGGTCGGTATTACGCCCGTGCCGCTTTGCTCTCCCAGAAAAAAAATCCGGTACCCATTAAAGGCTGGGTGAACCCGGAAGCCGTCGGTTGGGATCGAACCCTACCTCTTGTCCTTTGTAGTCCAGTTCACTAACCACTGAGCTATCGCGGCTCCCTCGTTCTGAGAGGTCAACAGTAAATCAACTAAAGAAACCTTTACAGACATGAATCGACTTAAATCAACTACAATGAAGTCTGTATTTGTCTTCTTTTCTCTGGTCAGAATCTGATAACGATACCGCTAGTTTAGTTTGTTTTGTGACGTCATGTTGAACAGCATAGGACAACCTTTACTTTATGCTGTTCGTGACCACCTCTTGCAGGGTGCCCCATGTTGGAACACGATATATCTCTACAGTCATAAATCAGTGTAAATCTAAATAGGACAGGGACAGAGACGACCAACTGCTGATGGTTTTGCGCCAGGATGGAAAACCAGAACGATTTAGTTCTAACTCCACCTCTTCGCGGTACTTTTAGAAACAGACTAACAGTCTGCTCTGGCTAAATGAGTAGGGATTGAGAGGGAGGGCAATCCAGTACTCAAAAAACCTGTGATGAAGTACAACGTGTTCGGCCGAAAGGAGCAAAGTTCACATTCTACTGCAAACCACATCACAAGGACGGATGACGTAATCAACAGGTGAACGCAAGCAAGAAAGAAACGAAAAGGCCATCTACTAACAGAATCTGTGAAGTTGAAACTCTCTGCTAGGAAATGCGTGCCTAGATAGGATAGTTCTGTAGCGAAAGATCATCGGTCCATAATTTCAAAATTGCAGGGTTCTTTATCCCGGTCTTTATTTGTAACTTTGAATTGATGCATTGGTCACGTGCGATATGTCTTATGGTATCTTGAAGGCAACAATAAACCCTCGCCATCTGTTCGGTCTGTGACCAGCCTCTATATTTGGTGTCCGCTGGCCAACTCTTGACTCTTCTGTGTCGGTTTATCATTGGTCATGGCGAGTTGTTATCTTGACTTCTACAAGAAAATCTCAGTATGAAGCCAACTTGACTCCTATAAGAAAACGTTAGAATGTTGCTGTCCCCACTCCTATAGTTCAGCATCTACTCTTAGTGTTATTTTACCTCTAAAATAACTCAAATTACCACTTTCCATCTAAACTTGGTTGCAAATGTTAAAATTGTGTCTATGACCTCGTTGATATAATCAAAAGAGAAAAAAAATGTCTCGGCATTTGATATTTACAAGGAAACATTTATAACAAAGTCTTCAACTTGGCATGTGGCCATAACTTTTATTGTTTAGAGCATTAAAAAAAAAAAAATCTGTTTTGATAAATGTGGCAAGATTTCTCACTAGGGTTACATCCCATTTTACTACAAGGGACAAGGGGTAGGGTTCGATCCCAACCGACGGCTTCCGGGTTCACCCAGCCTAAAATGGGTACCGGATTTTATCTGGGAAAGTAAAGCGGCACGGTCGTAACACCGACCACATTACCCCAAAAATTATGTGCTGAAGGTCCACACAATTTATGGTCACTGACACCATATTCCATATACGCCACTTGGCATGACGGGGGCTCTTTACTTTTTTTTTTATTTAACAGACCATTTTAGTTTTTAACTTGGCTAGAAATTGTAAAATACAAATGTTTATTCAGTATTAAATATTAGTTTCAATAGAAAATGACGCGTGCGCAGACTAGATCAGATCAAATTCGCAGACTGTATTATGCCCAAAATAATCCTGAAGATAGTGTCATTACTTTTTTTTTTTTATCCCTTTTAATTTTTCTACCTCTATAAAAAATATGTCCCTTGCTCTTTGCATTTGATCTTTGCCTTACAGCGTCGGGGTAAGAAATAGTTTACTGATTTTGCTGTTTAGTTGGTCTCTTCTGCTGTTGTGTTTCCCAATATTTCATTGTTGTCATTTATGTTCTCACCCCATCATCATTAATGGGTGCCGTCTCCGCATGGAAGGTTGGCTACCATGGAACGCCATTCCACGCTGTCTATTGCTTTTATGGTGCAGATTATCATAGATTGACTTGTCATTCTTTTGATGTTACTCGCTTATGTTAGTCTTGGTTTGCCTCTTTTACCTTGTATTTTCCCTCCCAATATTACTTTTAGTAGGCTGCTGTGTCTTTTAACATGCCCCCAAATTTCATTTGTCTTTTTCTAATTGTGTTTAGTAGTTCTCTTTTCATTTTTAGTTTTTCTCACCTTTTTATTGTTTTTTTTTTCTTGTGGCTTTCACGCTTCTATTTATAGAGGTATTTCTTCCAGCAGTAAATGTTAATTATTTGTAATGTGCCCTCTTCTTTTATACACCTCAAACTGGAGAGCCTCTAATCTGTCTTCCAACACAGCGTTTCGAGTTCACGTGAATGTCTGGAGTAGACGATAATGAAGACTCAAGTGTCTTAACTCTGTCTATCATTGACTTGTTCAAGAGAACATAAGAAATTGAAAATTGCTGCAATTTAAAATAACAAAGAAGGCAAGTCAGTGAAGACAGTATATCAAACGATCAACTAATTCGCAGATTTTTCTTAAATGTCTTTCCAAGCCAAATCACATTTTTTGTTGTTGTCGGACTCATGTTTTACTAGTTTTATTTCTTATTTCTTCTATTTTATAATCTTAATCTATAATACATTTCTGTCTCTTACACAGACGACTCCGACCATCTTCTTTCAATGTAAACGTCGACCATTTTTTTCCCCAAGTAGACACGGACCGTATTCAATCCATGATCGACACCGACCATTTTCCTTCCAATTACAACACCGACTATCTTTCTTTCAAGTACGACTCTGATAATCTTCCATCCGAGTACGACTCTGACCATCTTCCTTCCAAGTACAACTCTGATCATCTTTCTTCGAAGTGCGATTCTGATCAGCTTCCTTCCAAGTATGACTCTGATCATCTTTCTTCCAAGTATGACTCTGATCATCTTCCTTCCAAGTACGACTCTGATCATCTTTCTTCCAAGTACGACTCTGACCATCTTCCTTCCAAGTACGACTCTGATCATCTCCCTTCCAAGTATGACTCTGATCATCTCCCTTCCAAGTACAACTCTGATCATCTTTCTTCGGAGTGCGATTCTGATCATCTTCCTTCCAATTACGACTCCTACAAACTTCCTTTCAAATCTTCCTCTGATCATCATTTTTCAAAGTGCGACTACGATCATAATTCTACCATGTGCAACTCTGATCATAATTCTACCATGTGCAACTCTGATCATCATTCTACCATGTGCAACTCTGATCATCATTCTACCATGCACAACTCTGATCATCATTCTACCATGTACAACTCTGATCATCATTCTACCATGTACAACTCTGATCATCATTCTACCATGCACAACTCTGATCATCATTCTACCATGCACAACTCTGATCATCATTCTACCATGTACAACTCTGATCATCATTCTACCATGTGCAACTCTGATCATCATTCTACCATGTGCAACTCTGATCATCATTCTACCATGTACAACTCTGATCATCATTCTACCATGCACAACTCTGATCATCATTCTGTTACAGCGTTGTAATGTTCTTTGTTGTATGGTATATATCTTGACAACACATCACATTACATTGATGTTACAACATGTAACAGATAAGATCATGACAGAGTCGTTTCTTTAATATATAATGATAATCACATTTATTGGATTTTCTGCTGGCACACATGATCTATAGTCTTGGATGCGACGTTTAATTAATGTCACACAAGTTATTATAATTTATCTACTTACGACATGTAAGATGAACACACACAATTCTTGAAACACTTGGAAGTGGAACTCATCACTTCACTACTACTGTCATAATATTCTTGTCAACTTCTTTATCTAGTTTCTATCAATGTCAATTCCTACTGACTTGACTACTCAAGACTTCTACTCTTAACTTCTCACTGTTCTGACTCTAACTGTTTCCAAACTACTTAACTGCTTCTACTAAATGTTTCTACTCTGTCCTAACTTAACTGACTTAGTCTATATTCTACTTTTTCTCCTAAAAATCTCTGGCTAAACTTTTCTGTCCTAACTCCTTGTTCTTTTAAATACTCCTCAACTCTCTTCTACCTGCGAGATCGTGACCAATAAGATCATCGCAAATTGACCACTCCAACGTGATCTGGTCACTCAATGTTTACGCGTCCAGTGTCCACCATCTGTGACTCACCTGAACTTTCCCATCTTTTGGACAAAGCATCCTGTTTTTCGCCTACTTGGCGACATAATGTTACCTCATGACAATGACCTCTCCTGGAAGTTGGATGACCACTTATTTATCAGCCGGCCAAAGTCATGGGATCAACGCATGCTCATCACAATAACAACCACTAGTTGTTGTGAACATGATGGACACTCGTGGAGATCTGACAATAACACCACGAGGTCGTTGCATGTAACTAAACTTCTCCATGTAGTGAGACATTGTGTCGATCCACTATTCTGGACACACTTAGTTCGCCCCATCCCTCCGTGAACTATTTCTCAACTCAACTTGTTATTCTGCTGTCGCCACTATATGATACTGCTATCGTCTATTTGAGAAGCGGTAGCTTCCACCAGCTTCACTGTTACATTATCTCCCCCTAATGTCCAGATTTACATACGCAGTATTAAATTTTGTAACATCATAATAAAAATAGTAACAGTATACATATATACATCATAGAGTCTATGGTTGAACTGAATTATTAAATCCCTTATCAGATTATAAGTCCTCTAAACAAAAATTAAGTAAATTGTTCACTCAATACCAATACTTAAGCATCAAAAAAATCTTCGAGACAGGGCACTGAACAAGAAAATTTTTCTTAATACAAAGTTATTAACATTCTGTTTAAATTTACCAAAAAAATACAAGGGAGACAATCTTCTATCTATATATATACAGTTGTGTCCCTGATAATAAAAAAATGCAAGTCTTCTTGAGCATTCTAACTACTTCTGATGACTGATTGCCAGCTTCTTGAGGAGAGCTACATTACGGGCATCAGCAGAACCTCTGTCGACTGGCATCTGTGATCCCAGTATCAGAATCTAAGAATAAACTCCTACAAATAAACCATTTACAACATTTATTATCATGCATCAGTATTGCGAGTCTTTATGCTTTATAACGTATCCGCTCAATTGACATAGAACATATATGACAATACGTAGACAATTCACATATCTCCGGAGATCACAATCACAACACGATCACCAACCACACTTAGCTTGAGCAATAATATATCAATATACATACATATATATCTTCAGACTTATCTATTTACAACATACCCTCTTTGAGCCTCATTTTAAAACTCAACTTCTTCATGATACTCTCTTTTAGTATCTCCTCTCTACTCTCAATATCAGAATTATCTGGATACAGTCCACTTGACAGCATCTGCTAGTCATTAATTTGACTCAGAATAATCTGCGATTAATCCATTAATCTCTTGTATTCACACAGGACTACTATTTAGTCTCAATAAATTCTGGAACTCTCTCTTAAGTTCCATCTTTTTCTATTCCTCATAATGCTCTATTTCTGTGTATGTATCTTCATATCTGTACAAACTTTGTCATTCGACAACAGAATATATATATCGCATCAACCTCTCAGGTTCTCATTACTTCTTCATCTCACTATCTTATATAGCTTCTCTTTTCATGTAACTTTTCTATGAGTTATCACTCAGTTACATGATTAATTTCACAACTTAGAATTCTCCTTGAGGTTCTCTCAATAATTCTCTCATTTCTCTGACTTCTTGTAAGTCTCCTATAATTCCCTCATGTAACCTTTCTATGAGTTATCACTCGGTACATGTTTCACATGAGTCTCTTCCAGACTCCTTTCTCATGATACTTCTCCTAGTATCACCTTTATCACCTAATTTCCTTTTAGGTCTCACTCAACACAGGTTATCACCTTCTCTCTCACCTCTCCTTATTCTTCAACAACTCTTAATTTTCAATAACACTCTCATCTCCTTGCTACACACTTATATTGGTCAGTCGTTCCTTGGATTACCATCCAACTTCGCAAGTTTAAGAACTCTGACCAACTCGTAGTTAGTACCATATGTTTCATCGATACTCCTCTAAACTCTCTAGTTCATCTGAGGTAATCTCTCTCTAATTATGGTCTCTTGTCTTCTATATTCTCTTGACACTACTTCTCCATATCTATTTATAAATCACATCCTGTGTACATAGTGTATATTATTAATATTAAAATAATTTATTCTTCTAATTAGTGAGTCATTACATCTCACTGTATTATCTCATCTCCATGGGATGTTTACCCTTACACTTGCTGGCATGCTCCAGGAACTCGCTCATTCTTCCTAGTCTGCGAGCAAAAAACATGTCTGTTTTGACACGTTCATCATCTTGTCTTTTTCTTTCTTCTATTATTTTAGTCCTTTCAGGGGATCCCAGTGGCCAAAACACTATTCCTGAATTAATATCTTCCTTTAAATCATTATCTTTACTGACACAAACTGTAGCAACTTGTCTATCCTTTTTCTTCTTTGTCTTTGCTGTACATTTCTTGGAGGATTTCTGTCCTGTCGTATAACCTTGCGAGCCTTCCGCTTTCGTCACCTTACCGTCTTCTATCGTTGTCCCCCAATACTCTCTACGGATCTCTGTTCCATTGTCACTATCATAATCCACTGTGCATTATAGCTCTGCAGATTTAAAGCCCAAGCTTGGATTTTCCTATTTTGCACCGGCGACTTTAACATATCCTTCAGAGGTTTATGGTCAGTCTTGATGATGACTCTCGTATTACGAAGATAAAAATCTAACTTCTGTACCGCATAGTGAATAGCAAATGCCTCTTTCTCAACTGTGGACCAATTCCTTTGAGATCTACTAAGCTTATGTGATAAAAAGTAAATAGGTATCTCACTCTTAATTCCTGGTATAATTTCATTCTCATCACCACTATGTTGGACCAAGCAAGCTCCAATGGCTTGGTCTGATGCATCAGTGTAAAGGATCATGTCTTTATTAGCATCTGGGTGTGCCAAAAGTGGTATGGAGGTTAATTCTTCTTTTAAGCTATTAAATGATCTCTGACATTCTGCTGTCCATTTAAACCTAGCAAACTTTCTAGTTAGTGCAATTAAAGGTTCCACTATTTCAGAGAAGTTTGGAATGAATCTCCGATAATAGCTGCACATTCCTATAAAGCTCCTGACTTCTCTGGTCTTAGTAGGGCTTGCCATGTTTCTGATTGCCTTAATTTTATCCCCGTCTGGTCTTCTAATGGTCTAATTAAAGTCTAATGTCTAATGTTAATTTATTTTAATTTCTAACACACGCGAATGGCCATTGTAATATTGAAATATTAACACTCTTACTTGTTACTTGACTTGTTTCTCTAAATAAAGACTACACCACTTGAAATTATTAATTATCAATCACAATTCACAATTTTCCTCAATAAATTGCCACCTGAGAAAATTCGACACATGTTCGACAATTACAAATGTGTCGGGAGTTATCTGACGATGACGATATTCTGTTGAGAGTTATGCCTCTTCCTGAATACTTTCAAAATAAACACTGTGGTGGGTCACAGTTCAAAGGTCGGACTCATTGATGAACTTTGAATCTCAGGTGGACGAAACAATGATTTGTTGCAACTTGACGCTATGACTTGATACCAACAAAACAGGCAATATTGACTGACAATTTGACAATCTCTTGGCTGGTCAGATTTAATGCTGAATAAAATTTTAGTGCCTCTCTTAGACACTTGACACAGGTAAATTTCAGCGTAATTTGACTTTTTGACCTGAAGGACAGGTACTCTTGATTGGTAAAATGACAATCTCAGCTGGCAGGAGTGCAACACAGGTAGAATTGTGGTCGTGTTGAACTTTTGACCCGGTAGACTTTACACGGTGATTTCTCCGTGATTTCTAAGTTGAAGACTGGGCAGGCTTTTTATTCTTCCATTAACTTTCTGTCATTAATTTATTTGATTTCTCTCCGCGACAACTCAGATTTGAATCCTTGATTACTGACAACAAATAATCAAACCTGTTACAGCGTTGTAATGTTCTTTGTTGTATGGTATATATCTTGACAACACATCACATTACATTGATGTTACAACATGTAACAGATAAGATCATGACAGAGTCGTTTCTTTAATATATAATGATAATCACATTTATTGGATTTTCTGCTGGCACACAAGATCTATAGTCTTGGATGCGACGTTTAATTAATGTCACACAAGTTATTATAATTTATCTACTTACGACATGTAAGATGAACACACACAATTCTTGAAACACTTGGAAGTGGAACTCATCACTTCACTACTACTGTCATAATATTCTTGTCAACTTCTTTATCTAGTTTCTATCAATGTCAATTCCTACTGACTTGACTACTCAAGACTTCTACTCTTAACTTCTCACTGTTCTGACTCTAACTGTTTCCAAACTACTTAACTGCTTCTACTAAATGTTTCTACTCTGTCCTAACTTAACTGACTTAGTCTATATTCTACTTTTTCTCCTAAAAATCTCTGGCTAAACTTTTCTGTCCTAACTCCTTGTTCTTTTAAATACTCCTCAACTCTCTTCTACCTGCGAGATCGTGACCAATAAGATCATCGCAAATTGACCACTCCAACGTGATCTGGTCACTCAATGTTTACGCGTCCAGTGTCCACCATCTGTGACTCACCTGAACTTTCCCATCTTTTGGACAAAGCATCCTGTTTTTCGCCTACTTGGCGACATAATGTTACCTCATGACAATGACCTCTCCTGGAAGTTGGATGACCACTTATTTATCAGCCGGCCAAAGTCATGGGATCAACGCATGCTCATCACAATAACAACCACTAGTTGTTGTGAACATGATGGACACTCGTGGAGATCTGACAATAACACCACGAGGTCGTTGCATGTAACTAAACTTCTCCATGTAGTGAGACATTGTGTCGATCCACTATTCTGGACACACTTAGTTCGCCCCATCCCTCCGTGAACTATTTCTCAACTCAACTTGTTATTCTGCTGTCGCCACTATATGATACTGCTATCGTCTATTTGAGAAGCGGTAGCTTCCACCAGCTTCACTGTTACATTATCTCCCCTAATGTCCAGATTTACATACGCAGTATTAAATTTTGTAACATCATAATAAAAATAGTAACAGTATACATATATACATCATAGAGTCTATGGTTGAACTGAATTATTAAATCCCTTATCAGATTATAAGTCCTCTAAACAAAAAATTAAGTAAATTGTTCACTCAATACCAATACTTAAGCATCAAAAAAATCTTCGAGACAGGGCACTGAACAAGAAAATTTTTCTTAATACAAAGTTATTAACATTCTGTTTAAATTTACCAAAAAATACAAGGGAGACAATCTTCTATCTATATATATACAGTTGTGTCCCCTGATAATAAAAAAATGCAAGTCTTCTTGAGCATTCTAACTACTTCTGATGACTGATTGCCAGCTTCTTGAGGAGAGCTACATTACGGGCATCAGCAGAACATCTGTCGACTGGCATCTGTGATCCCAGTATCAGAATCTAAGAATAAACTCCTACAAATAAACCATTTACAACATTTATTATCATGCATCAGTATTGCGAGTCTTTATGCTTTATAACGTATCCGCTCAATTGACATAGAACATATATGACAATACGTAGACAATTCACATATCTCCGGAGATCACAATCACAACACGATCACCAACCACACTTAGCTTGAGCAATAATATATCAATATACATCCATATATATCTTCAGACTTATCTATTTACAACATACCCTCTTTGAGCCTCATTTTAAAACTCAACTTCTTCATGATACTCTCTTTTAGTATCTCCTCTCTACTCTCAATATCAGAATTATCTGGATACAGTCCACTTGACAGCATCTGCTAGTCGTTAATTTGACTCAGAATAATCTGCGATTAATCCATTAATCTCTTGTATTCACACAGGACTACTATTTAGTCTCAATAAATTCTGGAACTCTCTCTTAAGTTCCATCTTTTTCTATTCCTCATAATGCTCTATTTCTGTGTATGTATCTTCATATCTGTACAAACTTTGTCATTCGACAACAGAATATATATATCGCATCAACCTCTCAGGTTCTCATTACTTCTTCATCTAACTATCTTATATAGCTTCTCTTTTCATGTAACTTTTCTATGAGTTATCACTCAGTTACATGATTAATTTCACAACTTAGAATTCTCCTTGAGGTTCTCTCAATAATTCTCTCATTTCTCTGACTTCTTGTAAGTCTCCTATAATTCCCTCATGTAACCTTTCTATGAGTTATCACTCGGTACATGTTTCACATGAGTCTCTTCCAGACTCCTTTCTCATGATACTTCTCCTAGTATCACCTTTATCACCTAATTTCCTTTTAGGTCTCACTCAACACAGGTTATCACCTTCTCTCTCACCTCTCCTTATTCTTCAACAACTCTTAATTTTCAATAACACTCTCATCTCCTTGCTACACACTTATATTGGTCAGTCGTTCCTTGGATTACCATCCAACTTCGCAAGTTTAAGAACTCTGACCAACTCGTAGTTAGTACCTTATGTTTCATCGATACTCCTCTAAACTCTCTAGTTCATCTGAGGTAATCTCTCTCTAATTATGGTCTCTTGTCTTCTATATTCTCTTGACACTACTTCTCCATATCTATTTATAAATCACATCCTGTGTACATAGTGTATATTATTAATATTAAAATAATTTATTCTTCTAATTAGTGAGTCATTACATCTCACTGTATTATCTCATCTCCATGGGATGTTTACCCTTACACTTGCTGGCATGCTCCAGGAACTCGCTCATTCTTCCTAGTCTGCGAGCAAAAAACATGTCTGTTTTGACACGTTCATCATCTTGTCTTTTTCTTTCTTCTATTATTTTAGTCCTTTCAGGGGATCCCAGTGGCCAAAACACTATTCCTGAATTAATATCTTCCTTTAAATCATTATCTTTACTGACACAAACTGTAGCAACTTGTCTATCCTTTTTCTTCTTTGTCTTTGCTGTACATTTCTTGGAGGATTTCTGTCCTGTCGTATAACCTTGCGAGCCTTCCGCTTTCGTCACCTTACCGTCTTCTATCGTTGTCCCCCAATACTCTCTACGGATCTCTGTTCCATTGTCACTATCATAATCCACTGTGCATTATAGCTCTGCAGATTTAAAGCCCAAGCTTGGATTTTCCTATTTTGCACCGGCGACTTTAACATATCCTTCAGAGGTTTATGGTCAGTCTTGATGATGACTCTCGTATTACGAAGATAAAAATCTAACTTCTGTACCGCATAGTGAATAGCAAATGCCTCTTTCTCAACTGTGGACCAATTCCTTTGAGATCTACTAAGCTTATGTGATAAAAAGTAAATAGGTATCTCACTCTTAATTCCTGGTATAATTTCATTCTCATCACCACTATGTTGGACCAAGCAAGCTCCAATGGCTTGGTCTGATGCATCAGTGTAAAGGATCATGTCTTTATTAGCATCTGGGTGTGCCAAAAGTGGTATGGAGGTTAATTCTTCTTTTAAGCTATTAAATGATCTCTGACATTCTGCTGTCCATTTAAACCTAGCAAACTTTCTAGTTAGTGCAATTAAAGGTTCCACTATTTCAGAGAAGTTTGGAATGAATCTCCGATAATAGCTGCACATTCCTATAAAGCTCCTGACTTCTCTGGTCTTAGTAGGGCTTGCCATGTTTCTGATTGCCTTAATTTTATCCCCGTCTGGTCTTCTAATGGTCTAATTAAAGTCTAATGTCTAATGTTAATTTATTTTAATTTCTAACACACGCGAATGGCCATTGTAATATTGAAATATTAACACTCTTACTTGTTACTTGACTTGTTTCTCTAAATAAAGACTACACCACTTGAAATTATTAATTATCAATCACAATTCACAATTTTCCTCAATAAATTGCCACCTGAGAAAATTCGACACATGTTCGACAATTACAAATGTGTCGGGAGTTATCTGACGATGACGATATTCTGTTGAGAGTTATGCCTCTTCCTGAATACTTTCAAAATAAACACTGTGGTGGGTCACAGTTCAAAGGTCGGACTCATTGATGAACTTTGAATCTCAGGTGGACGAAACAATGATTTGTTGCAACTTGACGCTATGACTTGATACCAACAAAACAGGTAATATTGACTGACAATTTGACAATCTCTTGGCTGGTCAGATTTAATGCTGAATAAAATTTTAGTGCCTCTCTTAGACACTTGACACAGGTAAATTTCAGCGTAATTTGACTTTTTGACCTGAAGGACAGGTACTCTTGATTGGTAAAATGACAATCTCAGCTGGCAGGAGTGCAACACAGGTAGAATTGTGGTCGTGTTGAACTTTTGACCCGGTAGACTTTACACGGTGATTTCTCCGTGATTTCTAAGTTGAAGACTGGGCAGGCTTTTTATTCTTCCATTAACTTTCTGTCATTAATTTATTTGATTTCTCTCCGCGACAACTCAGATTTGAATCCTTGATTACTGACAACAAATAATCAAACCTGTTACAGCGTTGTAATGTTCTTTGTTGTATGGTATATATCTTGACAACACATCACATTACATTGATGTTACAACATGTAACAGATAAGATCATGACAGAGTCGTTTCTTTAATATATAATGATAATCACATTTATTGGATTTTCTGCTGGCACACAAGATCTATAGTCTTGGATGCGACGTTTAATTAATGTCACACAAGTTATTATAATTTATCTACTTACGACATGTAAGATGAACACACACAATTCTTGAAACACTTGGAAGTGGAACTCATCACTTCACTACTACTGTCATAATATTCTTGTCAACTTCTTTATCTAGTTTCTATCAATGTCAATTCCTACTGACTTGACTACTCAAGACTTCTACTCTTAACTTCTCACTGTTCTGACTCTAACTGTTTCCAAACTACTTAACTGCTTCTACTAAATGTTTCTACTCTGTCCTAACTTAACTGACTTAGTCTATATTCTACTTTTTCTCCTAAAAATCTCTGGCTAAACTTTTCTGTCCTAACTCCTTGTTCTTTTAAATACTCCTCAACTCTCTTCTACCTGCGAGATCGTGACCAATAAGATCATCGCAAATTGACCACTCCAACGTGATCTGGTCACTCAATGTTTACGCGTCCAGTGTCCACCATCTGTGACTCACCTGAACTTTCCCATCTTTTGGACAAAGCATCCTGTTTTTCGCCTACTTGGCGACATAATGTTACCTCATGACAATGACCTCTCCTGGAAGTTGGATGACCACTTATTTATCAGCCGGCCAAAGTCATGGGATCAACGCATGCTCATCACAATAACAACCACTAGTTGTTGTGAACATGATGGACACTCGTGGAGATCTGACAATAACACCACGAGGTCGTTGCATGTAACTAAACTTCTCCATGTAGTGAGACATTGTGTCGATCCACTATTCTGGACACACTTAGTTCGCCCCATCCCTCCGTGAACTATTTCTCAACTCAACTTGTTATTCTGCTGTCGCCACTATATGATACTGCTATCGTCTATTTGAGAAGCGGTAGCTTCCACCAGCTTCACTGTTACATTATCTCCCCCTAATGTCCAGATTTACATACGCAGTATTAAATTTTGTAACATCATAATAAAAATAGTAACAGTATACATATATACATCATAGAGTCTATGGTTGAACTGAATTATTAAATCCCTTATCAGATTATAAGTCCTCTAAACAAAAAATTAAGTAAATTGTTCACTCAATACCAATACTTAAGCATCAAAAAAATCTTCGAGACAGGGCACTGAACAAGAAAATTTTTCTTAATACAAAGTTATTAACATTCTGTTTAAATTTACCAAAAAATACAAGGGAGACAATCTTCTATCTATATATATACAGTTGTGTCCCCTGATAATAAAAAAATGCAAGTCTTCTTGAGCATTCTAACTACTTCTGATGACTGATTGCCAGCTTCTTGAGGAGAGCTACATTACGGGCATCAGCAGAACCTCTGTCGACTGGCATCTGTGATCCCAGTATCAGAATCTAAGAATAAACTCCTACAAATAAACCATTTACAACATTTATTATCATGCATCAGTATTGCGAGTCTTTATGCTTTATAACGTATCCGCTCAATTGACATAGAACATATATGACAATACGTAGACAATTCACATATCTCCGGAGATCACAATCACAACACGATCACCAACCACACTTAGCTTGAGCAATAATATATCAATATACATCCATATATATCTTCAGACTTATCTATTTACAACATACCCTCTTTGAGCCTCATTTTAAAACTCAACTTCTTCATGATACTCTCTTTTAGTATCTCCTCTCTACTCTCAATATCAGAATTATCTGGATACAGTCCACTTGACAGCATCTGCTAGTCGTTAATTTGACTCAGAATAATCTGCGATTAATCCATTAATCTCTTGTATTCACACAGGACTACTATTTAGTCTCAATAAATTCTGGAACTCTCTCTTAAGTTCCATCTTTTTCTATTCCTCATAATGCTCTATTTCTGTGTATGTATCTTCATATCTGTACAAACTTTGTCATTCGACAACAGAATATATATATCGCATCAACCTCTCAGGTTCTCATTACTTCTTCATCTAACTATCTTATATAGCTTCTCTTTTCATGTAACTTTTCTATGAGTTATCACTCAGTTACATGATTAATTTCACAACTTAGAATTCTCCTTGAGGTTCTCTCAATAATTCTCTCATTTCTCTGACTTCTTGTAAGTCTCCTATAATTCCCTCATGTAACCTTTCTATGAGTTATCACTCGGTACATGTTTCACATGAGTCTCTTCCAGACTCCTTTCTCATGATACTTCTCCTAGTATCACCTTTATCACCTAATTTCCTTTTAGGTCTCACTCAACACAGGTTATCACCTTCTCTCTCACCTCTCCTTATTCTTCAACAACTCTTAATTTTCAATAACACTCTCATCTCCTTGCTACACACTTATATTGGTCAGTCGTTCCTTGGATTACCATCCAACTTCGCAAGTTTAAGAACTCTGACCAACTCGTAGTTAGTACCTTATGTTTCATCGATACTCCTCTAAACTCTCTAGTTCATCTGAGGTAATCTCTCTCTAATTATGGTCTCTTGTCTTCTATATTCTCTTGACACTACTTCTCCATATCTATTTATAAATCACATCCTGTGTACATAGTGTATATTATTAATATTAAAATAATTTATTCTTCTAATTAGTGAGTCATTACATCTCACTGTATTATCTCATCTCCATGGGATGTTTACCCTTACACTTGCTGGCATGCTCCAGGAACTCGCTCATTCTTCCTAGTCTGCGAGCAAAAAACATGTCTGTTTTGACACGTTCATCATCTTGTCTTTTTCTTTCTTCTATTATTTTAGTCCTTTCAGGGGATCCCAGTGGCCAAAACACTATTCCTGAATTAATATCTTCCTTTAAATCATTATCTTTACTGACACAAACTGTAGCAACTTGTCTATCCTTTTTCTTCTTTGTCTTTGCTGTACATTTCTTGGAGGATTTCTGTCCTGTCGTATAACCTTGCGAGCCTTCCGCTTTCGTCACCTTACCGTCTTCTATCGTTGTCCCCCAATACTCTCTACGGATCTCTGTTCCATTGTCACTATCATAATCCACTGTGCATTATAGCTCTGCAGATTTAAAGCCCAAGCTTGGATTTTCCTATTTTGCACCGGCGACTTTAACATATCCTTCAGAGGTTTATGGTCAGTCTTGATGATGACTCTCGTATTACGAAGATAAAAATCTAACTTCTGTACCGCATAGTGAATAGCAAATGCCTCTTTCTCAACTGTGGACCAATTCCTTTGAGATCTACTAAGCTTATGTGATAAAAAGTAAATAGGTATCTCACTCTTAATTCCTGGTATAATTTCATTCTCATCACCACTATGTTGGACCAAGCAAGCTCCAATGGCTTGGTCTGATGCATCAGTGTAAAGGATCATGTCTTTATTAGCATCTGGGTGTGCCAAAAGTGGTATGGAGGTTAATTCTTCTTTTAAGCTATTAAATGATCTCTGACATTCTGCTGTCCATTTAAACCTAGCAAACTTTCTAGTTAGTGCAATTAAAGGTTCCACTATTTCAGAGAAGTTTGGAATGAATCTCCGATAATAGCTGCACATTCCTATAAAGCTCCTGACTTCTCTGGTCTTAGTAGGGCTTGCCATGTTTCTGATTGCCTTAATTTTATCCCCGTCTGGTCTTCTAATGGTCTAATTAAAGTCTAATGTCTAATGTTAATTTATTTTAATTTCTAACACACGCGAATGGCCATTGTAATATTGAAATATTAACACTCTTACTTGTTACTTGACTTGTTTCTCTAAATAAAGACTACACCACTTGAAATTATTAATTATCAATCACAATTCACAATTTTCCTCAATAAATTGCCACCTGAGAAAATTCGACACATGTTCGACAATTACAAATGTGTCGGGAGTTATCTGACGATGACGATATTCTGTTGAGAGTTATGCCTCTTCCTGAATACTTTCAAATAAACACTGTGGTGGGTCACAGTTCAAAGGTCGGACTCATTGATGAACTTTGAATCTCAGGTGGACGAAACAATGATTTGTTGCAACTTGACGCTATGACTTGATACCAACAAAACAGGTAATATTGACTGACAATTTGACAATCTCTTGGCTGGTCAGATTTAATGCTGAATAAAATTTTAGTGCCTCTCTTAGACACTTGACACAGGTAAATTTCAGCGTAATTTGACTTTTTGACCTGAAGGACAGGTACTCTTGATTGGTAAAATGACAATCTCAGCTGGCAGGAGTGCAACACAGGTAGAATTGTGGTCGTGTTGAACTTTTGACCCGGTAGACTTTACACGGTGATTTCTCCGTGATTTCTAAGTTGAAGACTGGGCAGGCTTTTTATTCTTCCATTAACTTTCTGTCATTAATTTATTTGATTTCTCTCCGCGACAACTCAGATTTGAATCCTTGATTACTGACAACAAATAATCAAACCTGTTACAGCGTTGTAATGTTCTTTGTTGTATGGTATATATCTTGACAACACATCACATTACATTGATGTTACAACATGTAACAGATAAGATCATGACAGAGTCGTTTCTTTAATATATAATGATAATCACATTTATTGGATTTTCTGCTGGCACACAAGATCTATAGTCTTGGATGCGACGTTTAATTAATGTCACACAAGTTATTATAATTTATCTACTTACGACATGTAAGATGAACACACACAATTCTTGAAACACTTGGAAGTGGAACTCATCACTTCACTACTACTGTCATAATATTCTTGTCAACTTCTTTATCTAGTTTCTATCAATGTCAATTCCTACTGACTTGACTACTCAAGACTTCTACTCTTAACTTCTCACTGTTCTGACTCTAACTGTTTCCAAACTACTTAACTGCTTCTACTAAATGTTTCTACTCTGTCCTAACTTAACTGACTTAGTCTATATTCTACTTTTTCTCCTAAAAATCTCTGGCTAAACTTTTCTGTCCTAACTCCTTGTTCTTTTAAATACTCCTCAACTCTCTTCTACCTGCGAGATCGTGACCAATAAGATCATCGCAAATTGACCACTCCAACGTGATCTGGTCACTCAATGTTTACGCGTCCAGTGTCCACCATCTGTGACTCACCTGAACTTTCCCATCTTTTGGACAAAGCATCCTGTTTTCGCCTACTTGGCGACATAATGTTACCTCATGACAATGACCTCTCCTGGAAGTTGGATGACCACTTATTTATCAGCCGGCCAAAGTCATGGGATCAACGCATGCTCATCACAATAACAACCACTAGTTGTTGTGAACATGATGGACACTCGTGGAGATCTGACAATAACACCACGAGGTCGTTGCATGTAACTAAACTTCTCCATGTAGTGAGACATTGTGTCGATCCACTATTCTGGACACACTTAGTTCGCCCCATCCCTCCGTGAACTATTTCTCAACTCAACTTGTTATTCTGCTGTCGCCACTATATGATACTGCTATCGTCTATTTGAGAAGCGGTAGCTTCCACCAGCTTCACTGTTACATTATCTCCCCCTAATGTCCAGATTTACATACGCAGTATTAAATTTTGTAACATCATAATAAAAATAGTAACAGTATACATATATACATCATAGAGTCTATGGTTGAACTGAATTATTAAATCCCTTATCAGATTATAAGTCCTCTAAACAAAAAATTAAGTAAATTGTTCACTCAATACCAATACTTATGCATCAAAAAAATCTTCGAGACAGGGCACTGAACAAGAAAATTTTTCTTAATACAAAGTTATTAACATTCTGTTTAAATTTACCAAAAAATACAAGGGAGACAATCTTCTATCTATATATATACAGTTGTGTCCCCTGATAATAAAAAAATGCAAGTCTTCTTGAGCATTCTAACTACTTCTGATGACTGATTGCCAGCTTCTTGAGGAGAGCTACATTACGGGCATCAGCAGAACCTCTGTCGACTGGCATCTGTGATCCCAGTATCAGAATCTAAGAATAAACTCCTACAAATAAACCATTTACAACATTTATTATCATGCATCAGTATTGCGAGTCTTTATGCTTTATAACGTATCCGCTCAATTGACATAGAACATATATGACAATACGTAGACAATTCACATATCTCCGGAGATCACAATCACAACACGATCACCAACCACACTTAGCTTGAGCAATAATATATCAATATACATCCATATATATCTTCAGACTTAATCTATTTACAACATACCCTCTTTGAGCCTCATTTTAAAACTCAACTTCTTCATGATACTCTCTTTTAGTATCTCCTCTCTACTCTCAATATCAGAATTATCTGGATACAGTCCACTTGACAGCATCTGCTAGTCGTTAATTTGACTCAGAATAATCTGCGATTAATGCATTAATCTCTTGTATTCACACAGGACTACTATTTAGTCTCAATAAATTCTGGAACTCTCTCTTAAGTTCCATCTTTTTCTATTCCTCATAATGCTCTATTTCTGTGTATGTATCTTCATATCTGTACAAACTTTGTCATTCGACAACAGAATATATATATCGCATCAACCTCTCAGGTTCTCATTACTTCTTCATCTCACTATCTTATATAGCTTCTCTTTTCATGTAACTTTTCTATGAGTTATCACTCAGTTACATGATTAATTTCACAACTTAGAATTCTCCTTGAGGTTCTCTCAATAATTCTCTCATTTCTCTGACTTCTTGTAAGTCTCCTATAATTCCCTCATGTAACCTTTCTATGAGTTATCACTCGGTACATGTTTCACATGAGTCTCTTCCAGACTCCTTTCTCATGATACTTCTCCTAGTATCACCTTTATCACCTAATTTCCTTTTAGGTCTCACTCAACACAGGTTATCACCTTCTCTCTCACCTCTCCTTATTCTTCAACAACTCTTAATTTTCAATAACACTCTCATCTCCTTGCTACACACTTATATTGGTCAGTCGTTCCTTGGATTACCATCCAACTTCGCAAGTTTAAGAACTCTGACCAACTCGTAGTTAGTACCATATGTTTCATCGATACTCCTCTAAACTCTCTAGTTCATCTGAGGTAATCTCTCTCTAATTATGGTCTCTTGTCTTCTATATTCTCTTGACACTACTTCTCCATATCTATTTATAAATCACATCCTGTGTACATAGTGTATATTATTAATATTAAAATAATTTATTCTTCTAATTAGTGAGTCATTACATCTCACTGTATTATCTCATCTCCATGGGATGTTTACCCTTACACTTGCTGGCATGCTCCAGGAACTCGCTCATTCTTCCTAGTCTGCGAGCAAAAAACATGTCTGTTTTGACACGTTCATCATCTTGTCTTTTTCTTTCTTCTATTATTTTAGTCCTTTCAGGGGATCCCAGTGGCCAAAACACTATTCCTGAATTAATATCTTCCTTTAAATCATTATCTTTACTGACACAAACTGTAGCAACTTGTCTATCCTTTTTCTTCTTTGTCTTTGCTGTACATTTCTTGGAGGATTTCTGTCCTGTCGTATAACCTTGCGAGCCTTCCGCTTTCGTCACCTTACCGTCTTCTATCGTTGTCCCCCAATACTCTCTACGGATCTCTGTTCCATTGTCACTATCATAATCCACTGTGCATTATAGCTCTGCAGATTTAAAGCCCAAGCTTGGATTTTCCTATTTTGCACCGGCGACTTTAACATATCCTTCAGAGGTTTATGGTCAGTCTTGATGATGACTCTCGTATTACGAAGATAAAAATCTAACTTCTGTACCGCATAGTGAATAGCAAATGCCTCTTTCTCAACTGTGGACCAATTCCTTTGAGATCTACTAAGCTTATGTGATAAAAAGTAAATAGGTATCTCACTCTTAATTCCTGGTATAATTTCATTCTCATCACCACTATGTTGGACCAAGCAAGCTCCAATGGCTTGGTCTGATGCATCAGTGTAAAGGATCATGTCTTTATTAGCATCTGGGTGTGCCAAAAGTGGTATGGAGGTTAATTCTTCTTTTAAGCTATTAAATGATCTCTGACATTCTGCTGTCCATTTAAACCTAGCAAACTTTCTAGTTAGTGCAATTAAAGGTTCCACTATTTCAGAGAAGTTTGGAATGAATCTCCGATAATAGCTGCACATTCCTATAAAGCTCCTGACTTCTCTGGTCTTAGTAGGGCTTGCCATGTTTCTGATTGCCTTAATTTTATCCCCGTCTGGTCTTCTAATGGTCTAATTAAAGTCTAATGTCTAATGTTAATTTATTTTAATTTCTAACACACGCGAATGGCCATTGTAATATTGAAATATTAACACTCTTACTTGTTACTTGACTTGTTTCTCTAAATAAAGACTACACCACTTGAAATTATTAATTATCAATCACAATTCACAATTTTCCTCAATAAATTGCCACCTGAGAAAATTCGACACATGTTCGACAATTACAAATGTGTCGGGAGTTATCTGACGATGACGATATTCTGTTGAGAGTTATGCCTCTTCCTGAATACTTTCAAAATAAACACTGTGGTGGGTCACAGTTCAAAGGTCGGACTCATTGATGAACTTTGAATCTCAGGTGGACGAAACAATGATTTGTTGCAACTTGACGCTATGACTTGATACCAACAAAACAGGTAATATTGACTGACAATTTGACAATCTCTTGGCTGGTCAGATTTAATGCTGAATAAAATTTTAGTGCCTCTCTTAGACACTTGACACAGGTAAATTTCAGCGTAATTTGACTTTTTGACCTGAAGGACAGGTACTCTTGATTGGTAAAATGACAATCTCAGCTGGCAGGAGTGCAACACAGGTAGAATTGTGGTCGTGTTGAACTTTTGACCCGGTAGACTTTACACGGTGATTTCTCCGTGATTTCTAAGTTGAAGACTGGGCAGGCTTTTTATTCTTCCATTAACTTTCTGTTATTAATTTATTTGATTTCTCTCCGCGACAACTCAGATTTGAATCCTTGATTACTGACAACAAATAATCAAACCTGTTACAGCGTTGTAATGTTCTTTGTTGTATGGTATATATCTTGACAACACATCACATTACATTGATGTTACAACATGTAACAGATAAGATCATGACAGAGTCGTTTCTTTAATATATAATGATAATCACATTTATTGGATTTTCTGCTGGCACACAAGATCTATAGTCTTGGATGCGACGTTTAATTAATGTCACACAAGTTATTATAATTTATCTACTTACGACATGTAAGATGAACACACACAATTCTTGAAACACTTGGAAGTGGAACTCATCACTTCACTACTACTGTCATAATATTCTTGTCAACTTCTTTATCTAGTTTCTATCAATGTCAATTCCTACTGACTTGACTACTCAAGACTTCTACTCTTAACTTCTCACTGTTCTGACTCTAACTGTTTCCAAACTACTTAACTGCTTCTACTAAATGTTTCTACTCTGTCCTAACTTAACTGACTTAGTCTATATTCTACTTTTTCTCCTAAAAATCTCTGGCTAAACTTTTCTGTCCTAACTCCTTGTTCTTTTAAATACTCCTCAACTCTCTTCTACCTGCGAGATCGTGACCAATAAGATCATCGCAAATTGACCACTCCAACGTGATCTGGTCACTCAATGTTTACGCGTCCAGTGTCCACCATCTGTGACTCACCTGAACTTTCCCATCTTTTGGACAAAGCATCCTGTTTTTCGCCTACTTGGCGACATAATGTTACCTCATGACAATGACCTCTCCTGGAAGTTGGATGACCACTTATTTATCAGCCGGCCAAAGTCATGGGATCAACGCATGCTCATCACAATAACAACCACTAGTTGTTGTGAACATGATGGACACTCGTGGAGATCTGACAATAACACCACGAGGTCGTTGCATGTAACTAAACTTCTCCATGTAGTGAGACATTGTGTCGATCCACTATTCTGGACACACTTAGTTCGCCCCATCCCTCCGTGAACTATTTCTCAACTCAACTTGTTATTCTGCTGTCGCCACTATATGATACTGCTATCGTCTATTTGAGAAGCGGTAGCTTCCACCAGCTTCACTGTTACAATTCTACCATGCACAACTCTGATCATCATTCTACCATGCCCAACTCTGATCATCATTCTACCATGCACAACTCTGATCATCATTCTACCATACACAACTCTGATCATCATTCTACCATGCACAACTCTGATCATCATTCTACCATGCACAACTCTGATCATCATTCTACCATACACAACTCTGATCATCATTCTACCATGCACAACTCTGATCATCATTATTTCAAGTGTGACTTCAATCCATTTTCCTTTCAAAATTAACATAACGAAACCTACTCAACAATTACAATTCACTTATTTCCTTACCGCGACCCATGATTCTATTCCACCAATCCCACTGCACAAATACAGTGAAATACGTGAACGACACTTGCACTGATACTCTTACTTTTTTAACCGTATTTTACTTCTCAGCAACTATATACATCACAATTATTACTAAAGTCATCGTATTCTACTTTCAACAACTCTTACATCACAGTTTTTACTCACTTGAAATATTTCCAGCAGATAACATCATGACCCCTAGTGCTAATTTTATTTCCTACCCTACAACTTGTTCCCTATCACTCAATACTCACAAATCTAACACAACGGTCGCAACTCTTCCCCTACGACTCAAACCTCAAGATCTAACACAACGGTCGCAACTCTTCCCCTACGACTCAAACCTCAAGATCTAACACAACGGTCGCAACTCTTCCCCTACGACTCAAACCTCAAGATCTAACACAACGGTCGCAACTCTTCCCCTACGACTCAAACCTCAAGATCTAACACAACGGTCGCAACTCTTCCCCTACGACTCAAACCTCAAGATCTAACACAACGGTCGCAACACCCGCCATACGACTCAAACCTCTGAGAACTAACACCGTGGTCGCAACTCTTCCCCTACACCTCAAACCTCACAGATCTTACTCCACGGTCGCAACTCCCGCCCTACGACTGAATTCTCACAGATCTAATACAACGGTCGCAACTCCTGCACTACGACTCAAACCTCACAGATATAACACCATGGTCGTAACTCCCGCCTACGACTGAATTCTCACAGATCTAACGCCACGGTCACAACTCCCCCTTACGACTCAAACCTCACAGATCTAACACCACGATTCCAAATCCCTTAAAACTCAACGACTCTTTCCGCTAATCTCCAGCTCGGCATTCTGGGTAATGACGTCTTGTCCTAACTACACAACCAGCGAAAATTGCTCAATTTTTTTCCCTTCAAATCTAAAGACCGGTTGTAAAATATAAAGAGTTCGATAGCGAGTGACAGCCCGTGAAATACCAACTTAAAGAGGGGAGACGAAGGGTTAAGTCAATATGGAGGAACAAACAAATGGTTGGTAAGAGGAACTGGAGGAAGAGTGGAGAAGATCGATGAGGTTTTAATTATTTATTTTCTTTGTTTATAAAATTAAAACCACAGGATTAATAGTAAATAAATAATACACGCTGAACGTCATGTATTAATAATCACAATCTGAGGATTTGCCGAACATTAGCGGTTAATGAGCTGGTCTACTGAGGATAAGTTATCAGGCTGGACCCGATCAATAATGATATCCCTAATTTTTCTCATCCTTAAATTTTAATTTAAGTTAAAAGTTAACCTTTTCAACCTTAAACAAGGGATATAAATAACCCGTGATTACATAAGAGGCAGCCGCGCGATAGCTCAGTGGTTAGTGAATTGGACTACAAAGGACAAGAGGTAGGATTCGATCCCAACCGACGGCTTCCGGTTCACCCTGCCTTTAATGGATACCGGATTTTTTAATGGGAAAGTAAAGCGGCACGGGCGTTATACCGACCACATTACCCCAAAAATCATGTGCCGAAGGTCAGTAAAATTTATGGTCACTAACACCATATTCCTTATACGCCACTTGGCGTGACGGGGGTACTTTACTTTTTAAAAAATGTTAATAATTTCTTTTTTTTTTTTGGGGGGGGGGGAAGAAGATGAAAGACAACACTGGCGTAGTGTTGTCCAGTTTACACAGACAAAATGTGTCGATCATAAGTATCCACTGAATGGTGTGATAGGTTTTTTCCTTGTTCTTCGTACTTTTTTTTTTTAAAGACACGGTCTTAGACCAATTTAACAGTTTGATTAAGAAAATAGATTATGTAACCATTTGGCCTGTGTTCATCTGTTCGAAGAGGTCACCCATGCCAGATGGCAGACCGTAAAGTGAAGGATATTCGAACTAACTACAAACATAATCATACATTTGAGCCATGTCCATATGCTAGAGTGCTACGTGTTGATAGAGTTTTCTATTCCCTCAAGGGTAAGGATCTTTACGTTCCGTTGTTTATTAGTAAACAGTACGTTGCTATGACAACTGCCCATACATTAAAAATGTGTCATTGTTCAAACGAGTAATATCATTAATGTCAAAACTGCTATGAAACAACAAAGGTGTTTAGCTGATGTTGTATCTGAGATACATTTAACAAAAAAACATCTGCTGATATTGTATTAACCACATCTCTCAGTTGAACTATTTTAAACAAATCCGTCTGTGCAAAATGAGAAATATAAAACAGTTTCAGGACAAAAGGTCACGTATAATTAACATTCAAAACAATAACATAGCTCTGATGGTTGAATTTGTGTAAGACAAAATTGTGCGTTTTAATATTAAAATAACATTTCAGTTATAATCTAACAAACATGGCAGCATTTATGAATGTAGATGTCCTGTTCATTCTACATTCCACTCATTACTAAAATTGATATTTTATGGAAGTAATTGCAATTTGTGACTACACACACTGCATACAATTTCATCCGAAGTAATAAGGTATGTGGGTGTCCGGTTAGCGCAATCGATAGGCGGTTGGCTTACCACGGCAACAGCCGGGTTCGTACCCTGGCGAGGACACCTGGGTTTTACTAATTCCCTAAAAAAAATTAGTAGGAGCCGCGATAGCTCAGTGGTTAGTGAACTGGACTACTACGGACAAGGGGTAGGGTTCGATCCCAACCGACGGCTCCGGGTTCACCCAGCCTTAAATGGGTACCAGATTTTTTCTGGGAAAGTAAAAGCAGCACGGGCGTAATACCGACCACATTACCCCAAAAGTCATGTGCTGAAGGTCTGTAAAATATAGGGTCACTAACACCATATTTCCCTATACGCCACTTGGCGTGACGGGGGTACTTTACTTTTACTTTTAATAAGGTATGTATGGCTATTTTAGAAGTTAAGAAATAGTTAGGTATGTATGGTTGTTTTAGAAGTTCAAAAGTAATTATATATGTATAACTATTTTAGAAGTTTGGCAAATCTGAGAGGTTCCTCTTCTTTCTTCTTCTTTTCTCTTTCACTGATACCTAAAAGGTGTCGTGGTTTATATCATTTGTCGTTCTTGTGCTGCTCGAATTGTCTGAATTAGTGATTTTCCTTTGTTGTTACATGTCTCTGTCACTGCATCTATCCATCTGAGAGGTTCAGGGGATGTAATATTCAATTTTTTACCACAAAAGTTGTGAAATGTTAAGATACCGTTTCTTCTAATCACTTTGATTATATAAAAGGAGAGGTATATGTATTTTATTATCCTGGAAAAACACATGAGCAAATGAACTAAAACATCAGTGACAAACAACTGTGAACATCACAGCTGAAGTTCTGCCACGCCATTTATCTTATCCAGTGGTTCTCAGAGTATTTAGACTGTTATTAAAGTGCAGCAAATAAAGAGATAGGGGGTCTGGGAGACTTGTTTCAAAGGTTCATTGAATCTTTATAATTTATAATTGGATGCTATTATTTTCTAAAACAAAAAAAATGCAATCAAGTTACTGTTCAGGATTGTGTGGTATTTTGGTTAACGTCAAAAACGATAGTCTTGTAGGCAACAAAATCTTGCTAATTGTGATTCAGTCTGAAGAAATTAATATAAATAAATGAACATGAAATATATTGTTGTCTGCTCATCTTACTCTGGGTCTCCCATCTTGCTCTTTTTTCCTTCTCCTCTTTAATATAGGCTTTGTATGGTAAGGGTATTACAAGAGAAGAAGGAGAAGAACAAGAGGCAGACCCATAGTAAAATGAGCAGAAAACATTCAAGAAACGCTACAACATCATTTGACATTGATTGGTTGTAGCCAAAGGTCGACATCCCAGAACTTTGTGTCTAATTCGACTCTCGAACGGGTACAAGAAGAAGTGAAGGAAGGAAACAATGTCGTGGCAACGATGATTTGACAGTACTAGCTATCTTTACCCTTTATCAGTTTGTCAGTCGCTAAACGTTGAGGGATATACCAGGAGAGGGGAGTCGATAACTTACAAAGGTTTCCTATCTGCAATGATGATATGCCGACTACCTAA
>JAVIAB010000047.1:72222481-72299981 GCA_032433765.1 Megaustenia siamemsis | reverse complement strand
TCAAAATAATCTGTGATTTGAAAGACTCGACTGTTGTGAACAGTTTAGCGATACAGGAGCACAGCTTTCTTGTTGAAGATAATGCAGTCGATACTTTGGTAAAGATTTTCCCATTAGCAAACAAGCAGAAATAAGCTTCATTACAGCTCGATGCCACTTACAAATGCTTGTATTACAACTTGTACTTCATTTCGTCACGTCTTTATGTTTCTGTACGTTTACAGTTTTAGTAAGAGTGTTCTATGTTTTTTTTTTTTTTTTTGCACTTCAAGGTATAGATCGAATCTACACGAAACTGGCCACAATGTTTTGGTGTCTGTTGTAATGTTTGGTTATCAACAATATTGTTTCAATACCAGTAGTACTTGTAGTTCACAATCATTTAAGTTATTGCTGTAGTAATCATTCTGAATTTGTGGCGCTTCTTAGTTATGGACCTGTTCTTTGGAATGAGACAGTCATTTTTAAAGTAGATGTTGTGTATCTGTTATTGATAGTAGGGTTAGCAAGGTGACGTTTGCCATGAAGAAACAGTAGAACTGACAATGGAATTAATAACGGGGGTTAAACGTCAAAGGTAAAGTACGAGACTTGAATCGGCGTCTTGGCACGTCAGTTTTCACCCATATGTGCTCGACTGCCAATCCAGAAGTGTTCGGAGACTTCTAGATAATGTCGCTTCAAGCATGGAAACTCACGACGAGAGGCGGCACTCACCTTCCCAGAGTATCACCGTAGTACCCATTTCTTCTAGCGGCTGGGTCGACCGCTGAGGTATTTTTTTCCGGTGGTTATGGGGTTTAACGGGGGTTATGTGTAACAAATGTGATAATCAGCTGAAGATGCTATAGTTTATGTCTATTGAAGTAGATAACTCAAATATTGCTTTCTCTAAGTCTGTCCAAGGATCAGTGACTTTGTTTTCTATTTCACTATCTGTTACAGGTGTTCTCAACCTTTCTGTGACCACGGGCGCACGTGATACTTGCCAAAGAATCTAGGGTCGGTTTGTCGACTTTCTGCTCGGCATCTTTCAATTTCTTCTTCTTTTTCTGCTTCTTTCCTTCCTCATCTGCCTTTCAGCGTCGAGGGGAGATATAAGTTGCGGTCTTTTGCTCTTCTGTTTGCCTCTGCTGCTGTTATGTTTCCTAGTGCTTCTAATATTCCATCGATCCATCTTTTTCGTGGCCGACCTTTGGGTCTGGTGTTCTCACAACGTTTGTTGAAGGCTCGTTGTGTTGTGTTTTGATCTTTCTGCTTGTCACGTGGCCAAACCATTTTATCGGTTGTTTCCTTATATATTCTATGGCGGGGGCTATTCCTAGCATTTTTCTCAGTTCTTCATTTCTGATCTTATCTCTCAGACTGTTTCCTGTCATTCGTCTGACACATTTAATCTCAGCAGAGGTTATTTTTTTTATTGTTCTTGCATCTAGGGTCCAGGTCTGGCATTGGCAGCACAACGTTGAGATGAAGATTGTATTGTAGTGTCCAGGTCTGGCATTGGTAGCACAACGTTGGGATGAAGATTGTATTGTAGGGTCCAGGTCTGGCATTGGTAGCACAACGTTGGGATGAAGATTGTATTGTAGGGTCCAGGTCTGGCATTGGTAGCACAACGTTGGGATGAAGATTGTATTGTATGGTCCAGGTCTGGCATTGGTAGCACAACGTTGGGATGAAGATTGTATTGTAGGGTCCAGGTCTGGCATTGGTAGCACAACGTTGGATGAAGATTGTATTGTAGGGTCCAGGTCTGGCATTGGTAGCACAACGTTGGGATGAAGATTGTATTGTAGGGTCCAGGTCTGGCATTGGTAGCACAACGTTGGGATGAAGACTCATTTCAGGTAAAGTCTTCAACATCTTTCAACAGGAACTTAAAGCGGCAAAGTTACAGCGGAGCCGCACAAATGAGTTAAGACATGTTCTTTGCTCGTCGCGCGGTTATTATGTGTCCATTTTCAGAGAACAATTAATATAAAGTACTGTCTGTCATCAACAAAAAATTGCATACCTTCTCGGGACCCATTTAAGGCTGGGTGAACCCGGAAGCCGTCGGTTGGGAACGAACACTACCTCTTGTACTTTGTAGTCCAGTTCACTAACCATTGAGCTATCGCGGCTTCAATACCTTCTGAAGATAAACAATAAAATGAACATTAAAAAAGAAAACATTACACTGAACTAATGTACATTTTAGCATTGCATTTTTTTCTGTTGCCTATTCAAAGTTGGAGACGTGATGTCATTCCTGCTCGTAAGCATTTATCAAAATGTGACGAGATCTGTTTTGGGACTTGATAACGTTCATTGTTGAAAAGACTGATTCGAACTGGTATGTCGAACCGAAACATGATTTTATCTTGTGTACAGCTTTTTTCAAAGATGGAAAATTTGTTCTGCAACTAAATTCCAAAAACTCGCGTCTGTTGCATTCGATTTCAAAGTAATATCATTCGTGACGTCCAGAATGTTCTTTTACAGATCTTCCACTCTTGAAGAAATAATTATTATAATCAATTAAGCAGCTTCCATGACGTAAATTTTAACAGAAAATGGATTCCAAAAAAGCAAACTACTGTTTGTTTCAAGCGTGGCCAAATCTTGAATGCGGGTTGTAAAATACACAACAAAGCACTGTAGCAAAGTTAGAATGTTTGCGGCGGTTTTATAGTTTTGTATCACTGACAACTGTCATCACAACTGTCATCAACAAACGCGTGTACCCGACTCATGTCTCTTTAAGAAATTGCTGAAACGCTGCCTCAATGCTGCCACTTATATTTCTGTCTATTCGCGTCAACCTCTACCTCAGCCCTCCAAGATACCACACCAAGACTAATTCCCACCACTAAATCTGATTTGTTCTTACCATTTGATGCCGACGGTTACCGCTTCTGTTTATTGGGAAGGGGGAACAAATATCAGTGTTAGCTTCATCTTTTCTTCTTTTTTCCCCCCTCCCTCATTCTTTCGTTCAACAGCATTGCCGACAATAAATTACGTCACTCGCTGTTATGAACCTGGAACTTCATGGGCACCAAGAAAACACGCGGCGGGCACAATGGCGTCACGGGCTTCGCCGCGTTGAAAACCACTGTTCTATATCACTTTGTATAAATGTCTGTGCCTGTAAATTTATTGCCCACGCGAGATGTTTTTTTTTACTCATTTGTTAGAGCAAGTATATCACCATCATCATAATAATTATGATAAAATACAGTTCGGTTGTCTGCTGGCGTAGGTGATCATGTCTCTCCGCAACATTCTATCCCAGCATCAGTTTATCAGTTTCCCTGTTGACTTCTCCCCCAATCATTCTCTCAATCTGTCCTGTATCTTTTCTCTCTACTTTCATCTCTCTCTTCTTCCTTCGTTTTTTTCAGTTGTCACAGTCAAACATTCCGTCTCCCTCTCTCCCCAAACATGATTGTTTCCTCCTTGTCACCGTCATAGATTCCGTCTCCCTCTCTGGCCACAAACATGATTGTTTATCCCTTGTCACAATCAAAGATTCCGTCTCCCTCTCTCCACAAACATGATTGTTTACTCCTTGTCACCGTCATAGATTCCGTCTCCCTCTCTGGCCACAAACATGATTGTTTCCTCCTTGTCACTGTCAAAGATTCTGTCTACCTCTCTCCACAAACATGATTGTTTCCTCCTTGTCACAATCAAAGATTCCGTCTCCCTCTCTCCACAAACATGATTGTTTCCTCCTTGTCACAATCAAAGACCCCGTCTCCCTCTCTCCACAAACATGATTGTTTCCTCCTTGTCACAGTCATAGATTATGTCTCCATCTGGCCACAAACATGATTGTTTCCTCCTTGTCATAGTCATAGATTATGTCTCTCTCTGGCCACAAACATGATTGTTTACTCCTTGTCACAGTCATAGATTCTGTCTCCCTCTGGCCACAAACATGATTGTTTCCTCCTTGTCATAGTCATAGATTATGTCTCCCTCTGGCCACAAACATGATTGTTTCCTCCTTGTCATAGTCATAGATTCTGTCTCCATCTGGCCACAAACATGATTGTTTCCTCCTTGTCACAGTCATAGATTCTGTCTCCATCTGGCCACAAACATGAATGTTTCCTTCTTGTCATAGTCATAGATTATGTCTCCATCTGGCCACAAACATGATTGTTTACTCCTTGTCACAGTCATAGATTCTGTCTCCATCTGGCCACAAACATGATTGTTTACTCCTTGTCACAGTCATAGATTCTGTCTCCCTCTGGCCACAAACATGATTGTTTACTCCTTGTCACAGTCATAGATTCTGTCTCCATCGGGCCACAAACATGATTGTTTACTCCTTGTCACAGTCATAGATTCTGTCTCCCTCTGGCCACAAACATGATTGTTTACTCCTTGTCACAGTCATAGATTCTGTCTCCCTCTGGCCACAAACATGATTGTTTCCTCCTTGTCACAGTCATAGATTCTGTCTCCCTCTGGCCACAAACATGATTGTTTACTCCTTGTCACAGTCATAGATTCTGTCTCCATCGGGCCACAAACATGATCGTTTACTCCTTGTCACAGTCATAGATTCTGTCTCCCTCTGGCCACAAACATGAATGTTTCCTTCTGCTGTTGGAAATCATTTTTTCTTGACCTTTGACCTCTTTTCGTTGCGACCCATGACAATACAAAGAAGTTACAACGGTAGTTGTACGTTGCCTTCCACCCGTTATTTACGGTTGACTCCACTAGCCTTTAACAACAAAATTCCCTCTCACAATGCGGGAGGAATGTTTAACTTTAGCGTTTCCTCTTTGGGCCTTCTACTACAACGAGAAGTCAGCAAGGCTGCAGGGCAGTACTCGGAAAAAAAGACAAATAATCAACAACAGAAAAAAAAAAAACAACAGTATTGGACCGAAGCAGGATCGAACCTGTACTCATTGGCGCAGCGCCTTGCCACGAAAGGCCAAACGCTAGGGAACACTGCCACTCAGCTAACTTTAGTTCTGTTGATTATTTGTCAGTTCTTCAGAGTGCTGTAAACATACCTCTTCATCTGAATTGATTCGCTGATTATCGCCTCGGAAGTTTCTCTCTATATTAATATTCATTTATTATTATTTGTCACCTGCAGGGCAGTAGCAGGTAAATTACCTGATACTAAGTTAGTATACAGTAAACATTTATTCGGGAAAGATATTTTCGTTGCAATTGTTACTCATATTAATAAGTGCAGCAGGGGACGCGTAGAGCCAGCCTCCTCGTCTAGAGGATTGTTAAACCCCAATAGTTGTTTTATCTGCGCAGAATAATATTTAAAAAAAAAAACCTACAGTTTGTCTTCTTTCGGCCAGAACTATACACTAGCTTGGCTTCACATATTCTGAGATTCATCATCACCGTCGAGTGCCATCTCAACATCGAAGATTGGCTACCATGGAGAGCCATTCTGCTCTGTCTCTTGCTTTGATGATGCAAGGTTGTCATAGGCTGGTTTGTCCATATTTTGATGTTACTCGTCCATGTTAGTCTTGGTCTGCCTCTGCCTCTTTTACCTTCTATTATCCCATCCAGGATTACATTTAGTAGGCTGGTGTGTCTTTTAACATGGCCCAAAAATCGCATTTGTCTTGTTTGAATTGTGTTTAGTAGTTCTCTTTTCATTTTTAGTTGTTTTAAGACTTCGTCGTTTGTTTTCTTTTCTATCCATCCAATTCTACCTATTCATCTATATATCGACATTTCAAAGGCTTTAATTCTCTGTTCTGTTTTCTTGTCTAATGTCCATGTTTCTGCGCCATATAGGAATGTTGAGAAGACATAACATTTTGCTATTCTTTGTTTTAGCCCTGGTGTTATTTGTTTTGATGTTAGTATATTCTTCATGACATTAAAATCACTTTTTGCCATTCCTATTGTTTTTTTGTTTATTTCAGTTTTACATTTTCCATTACTGGTTATAGTATGTCCAAGGTAGTTGTAGTTCTGAACTGTCTCCAGGTCTATTCCTTCAATTTTGATATCCACTTTTGGATTCTGAGTATTCTGTGATTAGCGGTCAGTAAAAGAAATCCGCGCACAGCCTCGAAAAATTACCCTTGAAATAGATGCACAAGTAATCTCTGCGTGACATCTACCACCATCATTTCACATAGGTCTGGTGGTATGCCTAATTTGTCGTCATGTTTCATATCGTATTGTCGATCGTGACCTTATGTTGTGCCACACAAATTATGCTGTTCACGAAGAAAAAAAAAGTTAAGAAAAAAAAAGCTCTCGACATGCCTCGGGTGTGGCGTTTGGGATTATGAAATAGCGGAAAAAATAATACAAAATAATGCAGAATTGAATACTTCGATGATTGAACAGGAAAACGCCATTTGTTGAGTTAATAGAAATAAATTGTGGAGGATGTTCAAACGAATGTAGTGTAAATAGACAGCTATTAGACAACGTTGGAGCGTTGTGTGGAGTGAAGGTGGAAATGTCGCCGTGACAACCGTTGACATGGCGAACTAATTTCTTGTAACAGTAGAAGTACACAAGGATGCGTGTATATCACCATTACTATACAAACCACCACCTCTTCTCGACTACCAGCTTTACCGCAGCACTGCAATTATCGGTCTGTTCTTTGTTCTCTATTTACCGCCGCTACTTCTGTCTAGTGTCATCCGTGTCTTTTTTTTGTTCCGATCAGTTTATATCTTCATTTTGTTGTGTGTTTGTGTTGTCCCTATTTTTTGGAGAAGGACGCATGTAGGTCAAGGCGTCATATATTTTGTATTGTCCTTTTTTTGTAAAGTTGTCACCACACTTTGTAGGAGTGTGTGTTACACCTCACCACTTGTTCCCACTATTTTAAGTGTGTGTTGCACCCCACTACCTGTTCCCACTATTTTAGGTGTGTGTTAAAACCCACCACTTGTTCCCACTATTTTAAGCGTGTGTTACACCCCACTATTTTACGTGTGTGTTACACCCCACCATTTGTTCCCACTAGTTTAAGTGTGTGTTACACCTCTTCCATATTCAATTAACACGATCGAATTTTGTAACATTTGTTTGCTGTTCATCATTTTCTTTGATCACTTATGATTCTCCAAGATTTGTTTCATCTGATCAACGCTGTGTTTTCTCTTATATTCCTCTAACTATATAATACTCCCCAAACAATTTTGGTATTTCTCTAAAATATTTTATATTTATCAAAAATGTATTGACATTCATCATTATTCATCATTTCCCAAACATAGTCTATGTTATTCATCGTATTAATTTTTTTTTATGATGAATGATGATATTGTATGACGGGGAACAGATGGCTGTGTTCACTTTCTGTGCTGTTTCGCCTTATGTATTTTGGCGTGTGCTGAGACTGCTATAATGGGGGCTGCAGCTACCTTTCTTTGTTCGGGAGATGAGATATTAATTCGGATAATTCCACTAGCATGGGCGGTTGAGCAATCATGGATTTTAATTCGTTTGCAGTGATACTCTGGCCTTCCATAACCATAACCTTTTCAAAATTTGTAATACCACACATTTGCGGATTGTAATATTGAACAACTGTTGACAGTTTTCAGATTTTCATGACATATTAATCGCCTTATTCGATGCCCATTACGGCTGTAATTCCGAAAAGCATACATATCTTGTAGTATCTTGTATATATATTTTTTGAAGTCCTTCAACAGCATACCCATGAGTCCATAATTTTCCTCATACTTTTTTTCAACCAGTTTCGACGGAAGTGACAACATACATAAGCCTTAACATGGAAATTGGGGGGGGGTGTAGGGGAACTGGTTGGTCTCGAGGCAAGACGCCGGCCTCGAGACAGAGAGGTTGTGGGTTAAAATCCCGGCTACACCGGTTGGGATTTTTATTTATGATTTCACTCTGCGGCAACCACCCCTGGTCTCAGCAGTGAGGCCCGGCTTGAATCGTCAATTACTCATCGACGGAAAAAAAATATGAGTACCTCCGAAGTCAGAGTTATCTGCCTGTACGGCGAGGGACCCCTGTGCATACGGCTGCCAGGGAAAAATGGATTAACGCGCAAAATTCAGTTCCTAGTCTCTAGGGACATCGTCTGAGTTCAAAGCTGGCGAATGGAAAAAAAAAACCTTAACACTTTTCCCCACTGTTTCTTATATTTGTGTTTCTCCTTTGTAGTAAATGACAACAATTACCACCCGCTCATTTATTTATTTAAGTCCCCTCTACTAGAGCTCGAATAATAGACTACAATTGAAGCAAATGATAGCTGTTGGTGTTCTTATTTTAGTCACTGATTAGAGCTCATTTTGGGCGAAGGTAGCATTCTGAAGCTCGCTCACTGATCTCACTTTCGACAAGGACACGAATATTGATGAAAATATTATCCAGAGACTGCAAGTAATTCGAATTAAATGTGTCACGAACAGGAAGTAGCGACTGGAGAGTCGGACTAGGGGTGGATAAACTAGCCATTTCAAGAGTAATCAAAGTGAGTTCCCTTGATTATTATCGTTAGTTCTTTTTTGCATTTTCATAGTTAGTTCTTTTCATTGTTAGTGCGTTTAAATTGTATAGTTAATTTTTTTCTACTTCATTATTAGTTCTTTTCCTTTTCATCGGTAGTCCTTTTTTTTGTATTTTCCTCGTTAGTCCTTTTCCATTTCATTGTTAGGCCTGTTAACTGTTATCGTTAGTTCTCTTCATTTTAATTGTTACCTCTTTTCATTAGTATCGTAAGTACTCTTCATTTTCATAATTAATCATTAAAAAAAATTTTCATCGTTAGTTCTTTTCATTCTTAGTTCTTTAATTTTTTATCATTAATTCTTTTCCTGTTCATCGTTAGTTCTCTTTATATCCACCATTATCAGAAATAATTGAAGAGAGATGGTATGAGAAAATCACTGACATGAATCTCATGGAAAGAATAAAAAAAAAACTTCAAATAGTGAGACAACAGGTTGGAAGCAGAAGACACAAATTAAAGATGGATACACGATATTTTAGGACAACTAGCTCAGGTCATTACAAGACAAACATAAAAAAAATGGAATGAAAACATGAACAAAGAAGACAAACACCCAATGAAAATAATTGTAAAAGATCTTGAAGGGGCAGAGACGACATGCATAGATTTAGAGAGGTTTTTAAGCATGAGAAGTGCAGTTGCTTTCGTTGCTAGATTAAATGTTATTTTCTATATAAAAACATTTCTTTACTTTCTATATAAAAACATGTATTTTTTTCTATATAAAATAATTGCTTTATTTTCTGTATTAAACATTTCTATACACAAAATGACGAATACTAAACATGACAAGCAAAACATATGGACTAGATATGATTATGAAAAAGACTAAAACTATGATCATAAACAAAGAAAATTATCAAGACCTACAAATAAATAACAACGTTGAAGGAATACATATGGAGACAGTTCAGAGCTACAACTACCTGGGACATACTATAACCAGGGATGAAGATGTAAAACTGAAATAAACAAAAGAATAGGTGTGGCAAATGTAATTTTAATGCCATGAAAAATATAATAACATCAAAACAAATAACACCAAGGCTAAAACTAAGAACAGTAAAATATTACATCCTCTCAATACTCCTGTATGATGCAGAAACATGGACATTAGACCAGAAAATTGAAGCCTTTGAAATGTGGATTTATAGAAGAATAGGTAGAATTGGATGGAAAGAAAGGATAACAAACGATGAACAACTAAAAATAAAAAGAGAACTACTAAACACAAATAGAACAAGACAAATGAAATTTTTGGGGCATGTTAAAAGATACAACCGCCTAATAAAAGTAGTATTGGAAGGGATAATAGAAGGTAAAAGAGGCAGAGGCAGATCAAGACTAACATGGACGAGTAACATCAAAAGATTGACAAGTCAACCTATGACAATCTGCCCCATGAAAGTATGAAACAGAGTGGAATGGCGCTCCATGGTAGCCAACCTTCAATGCGGAGACGGCACTCAATGATGATACACAAAATAAGCCCTGAAAAATAATAAACATTCAGTGGTTGAGTTGAAAGAATCACATGATCTGTAACGGCTAAAAGATCCGTCCTTGCGTACTTCAATGATGTGTATTTAGCAGTTGCATTCGCGGTTTCCTGGAAATAAAGAATTACTGAAGAAAATAACATGGTTACAGTAATAAAGAAATGCTGGGTTGAATTTATTTTCTTTGTAATTTTCTAGATAAATAACGTTTAACATTCTCTACGGCAATTTCTTTTAATGTAAACCTGGATAAAATGAGTTCAGGAGATATAAATGTCGTCCAGGGACTTGGTTGGGGGGATTAATTGTAACATGAAGCTTACATTCTCTCTTGTGTCCAATTTGTTCTTCTTTCTGACTAGTGCAAATCTTCATTGCGTCCTTGCTATGCAATAACTGCAGCCAAAATAACTGTTCAATAAGCGTTTGTATTCCACAACATCAGAAACAAACTAAAAATCACTTGTATCGATAGCAATTCTCTTTCTAATTCAAAACAGTTGTCATTTCTAATCTTCTTTGTCGTCATTTTCCTGTCTGTCATTCTTTTTTAATCTAGCGTTTTTTGTCTGTTTCACAATTTACATCTTCTTTTTCTCTTCCTTATTTGCCTTTCTGCGTCAAGAGGAGGTTATAATTTGCGATATTTTGCTTTTATTCTTTCGCTGCTTCTGTTATATTCCCTAGTATTTCTAATTGTCGAACAATCCATCTTTTTCATGGTCGACCCTTGAGTATGGCTTTCTCGTAACATTTGCTTCCGGTATATGGTGGATAGGCGGCGGGAATAATTGAAGGCTATGCATGAAAAGTGTTCCTTGCAACAGTTTCCTCATATTCCAAGTCCGGCTTGTTGCAGGAGCTACTGAGTTAAGTGCTCTGTGCACACCGTAAGCTGTGTATCTCATCAGTTTTGATCATGTTTCGATATTCCAATTGTTTACGATGAATGATGATATCATATGACAGGGAACAGTTGGCTGTATCACTTTCTGCACGGTTTCGCCTTAAGTCTTTTGGCGTGTGCTGAGACTGCTACGAAGAGGACTACAGTTACCTTTCTTTGTTTGGGAGATGAGATATTCGGACGATTACGCTGGCACGGACGATGAGCAATTATGGATTTTAATTCGTTTGCAGTGATGCCGGGGCCTTCCATAAACAAACAAACAAACAAACAAATAAAAACAAATAGAATCATATATCTTGATTTTCTACCTATCAGCCGCCCTCGCTACAGGAAGTCTTTGCTATCGGATTTGCTTCCTGTCTTTGCTTCCTGTCTTTGCTTCCTGTTTACTTAAGCAAAGATTGTTGCTGTATCATGAACCACTGCGAAACCGCGTGTCTTGTTCAATTCTTGTTTGCTGCCCCTGACTCCAGTATTCAGCCATAAGTCAATAACTGCTGTCAGATCAGTGTCTGGTCTCGTTTTTAATGTAACTTTAATATTTCATGTAAATGAGGCTCACATTAAAATTGAGGCTCACCATCATTTCTCCATCCCATTATAGGCATGCAGGTCGGTGACCGCAAAGGCGCCACTTGACCTCTTGTATTGACTTCTAAGTCTGCCTTATCACATTTCCCAGTTAGACTGAGTGTTATTGATCTCTTCATGATATAAACCATCCTAGTGGTGATCTGTTACATGTCCCACCTATATGATTTCGTATTTTTAATTACCTCAACTCGTCTCCTCATGTCATTGTTTATCAATCGTTATCTTCCCTGCTCATGATCTGTATTATTCTCAATCATATTTCCATTGTGACGGTTGCTCGCTTTTATTTGACTGAAAATGACCTAGTTTGACATTGCTACGCTGTGAGCATGCGCAGTGTACTTTCTTCCACCTGACATCCCTTTTGTTAATGTATTTGTGACAACTCTCGGATCAACTATTATAATTTGAAAATCTGTGGTCAACCGTGTTTGAACTTCTTTATTTCTTTTTAATGTTCACATTCTCTTATTATTTTATATTACTGAACTGTTCTGAAAAAAATGTATTTTTTTTCATGAATTGGAATCAATCTCGATTTTGATTGAATTGCAAGAAAGCTTCAAAAGTAATAGCTGTCTCGATGTCAAAGTGCGTTAGAAAATAATGTCTCACGTGTAGAAGAGTTTGTGTCGTAATTTTCTCCACCAGTGAGCGAACAGATGGTGAAACAGAAACATGGTCACTAAGACTTAACTCAACAGCGCGACGAGTATTCATGAATTTACTTACCACAGTCCGTGACACTCGGGCATGAAAGGAAATGGACAAACAGATTGGCTTAAACGGCTGCCGTGTATGGGGGACGAGCAATGGATCGGTGTGACATTCTGAATGCTCTTGGGGTGGTAGGACGAAGAAATCATTCAGTGCGTGAGCATAAGTTTACGACCATCTCCAGGCTGCACAAACATCAGGTCAAAACTGGGGATGCCAGAAAGGAACGCTACTCGGGGCTACAGAAGAAAAATAGATCAACACATGAACTGGAGTTGTCGGTCTCCACACACTGAGGGACATACTAGGGAGAGGACTTTTTGACGTGTTCGATGTGTAATGAGAATGGTTTGTCGACTAAACTAAACTAAACTTATCGCCAGGATTGGTGTAACTCACGATGACCTTCTGCTTCCACCAGTCTCCAATTCTTCAACCAAAGATGGATAAATCGCTCAGTCAGAGAAGGCGTGTTTTATTTACCTGACACTCCAGGAGGTGTACGGATCATGGAGTTGGGTGGGGACGAGATAAAAGATCAAATATTCGTTACTCTGGTGATTCGAAATATAATAATTTACAAAGTTACTTTGAGAGGTTAGTGCGCTCACTTCCTGATCGGAAAGGACTCGGTTAGATTCTCAGAAGTGACATAATTTTTTCGCACCGATAACGATCCATGGTTTACATAGTCTCTAAAATTTCCATAAGTAAAAGCGGCTTGACGTGATACTGACCACATAACCTAAAAACGTGCTGTGGTCATGTAAAAATATGACCACTAACATCATACTCCCCAAACGTCAAGCAAGGCGTCTAACTTTACTTACACACTACCTCTCATAGGATAAGACAAAATATAAACGAAACATAAAGAAAGGTTTCTTAAAATACATGAATCTTTGTTTCTGCCTTCTTTGGTCTGGAATTCTTTATTATTTGCACAGACCGATTTTCCCACACTGTAATTAAGCACGTGATGTGACATTTCTAGCAGTTGTCTGCACGGGGCTCATTTCTAGACGTACCTGAAATGTTATTTGCTCATGGAAGGAGATAATCAATAACAAAAATAGGTTCATTATCGATCCTCGTGATTATGTTTGGGTCGAATCGTGGTTGCTATACATATGATGTGAACATAATTCGGTGATGGTTTATTGATTTGTAGCATTGTGTGTGTCTTTGTCAATGAAGAATACATGGGGTTTCTATGTGGCTCTTGGATGAGACATTTGTCCGAATGTTTATCTGACGATAGAAGCATGGTTCCATTTGTTTATTTTTGTGAGCTCCTGTTTCTTTGTTCATGTTGTAGTCTGAGCTGTTGAAGGTTGTGACAAGGAACACATGTAGCGCTGTATTTATAAATATCTTTACAGTGGGAAGTCTGGCAAAACAAAAACGGGATATTTTCATTGTACCGACAATGTAAAGAAATTAATGTGCACCAATCAATACTAGGGTGTACTACCAATACTGGATACCCTCCTGTTGCTGTTTCAGGTTGTCCAAGATGGTGATGTGTTTTAATTTCGGAGCGTGAATTATTCAATAAGAGTGACCGTAAAAGTGTTTCTAACTGATATTTAGACGAATGGCAGGAAACAGCCTAGGAGATCAGATCTGAAGTGAAGAGATGAGAAAAATGTTATAAATAATTACTGCCATAGAATATATGTCAACATATATCAGAATATATAAATCTATGTCAATAGAAGTGAGAAAGAGAGTTCATCGGTGCTATATAGAATCAATTCTGACCTATTGAAGTGAATCATTGGCAGTAGACAAACAAATGAAAAGACGATTAGAGGATACAGAGATTAGATTTCTCAGAAGAATGTTGAAAGTTTCCTGCACAGCTAAAAAGACCAATGAAGAAATTCTCAAAGAGGCTAACACAAAAAGGGAACTCCTAAAAAACATAAGAAAGAAGCAATCAACAGTTTTCGGGACATCATGAGAAGAGGAAAGTTAGAATACTTGGTTACAACTGGCAAAATAAAAGGAAAAGAGAGACTGTGGACGACGAAGAGAGAAAATACTGGATAGCTTGGTGGCATGGCTTGGAAAGCAGTCAACAACGGAACTGATACGATGCACTGTAGATAGAAGATTGTGGAAGGATATGATCGCCTACGCCAACCGGTATGGCACATGATGATGATGAGAATAAATATATACAGATATAATAGTTCCACCACGTTGACAGAAATACCAAAACACAACACACCGATCCTTTAATAAACATTGCAAGGGCTCTAGACTCAAGGGCCGACCACGAAACAAGATGGATTGATATTAGAAACGCTAGGAAACAACAGCTGCAGAGACCAACAGAAAAGCAAAATATTGCAAACTATATGTAATATCGGCGCTGCAAAGCAAAAAAGGAAGTAAAGAAGAAGGAGAAGAGTATTTGGGGAAGAGAGCTACATCTGTAGCTTTACATTCTTCCGCTTCTTTCGCGCATGCGTATCGATAGGAAACGGAGGATCTGAGCCAGTGAACTGGGAATTGTTAAGAATATGGTTTTGATCAATGAACAGTGTAACATGTAACAAAGCTTGTCAAGTTATTGAATATATTTTAATATTACTGTCTAACAAAGAAGTAACTTTAGAAGCGAAGCGAGCTGTTTATAAGACTATCTTTATCCCTACATTATGCTATCAATGCCAGACATGAAACTTAGACTCAAGAACTCTTAGAAAGAAAACTACCACAGAAATGAAGCGTGTCAGTCTCAGAACAGGAAGAAACAGCCTGAGAGATAAGATCATAAACGTAGAATTACGAAAAAAGAGTAGGAACGGAACAAGCTTTTGAATACATAAAGCGACAACAGATCACGTTGTTCGGACATGTGATGAGACATAAAGAACTGAATCTAACACAACGAGTTACCAACAAACGAAACGAGAACACCAGGCAAAGAGGCCGACCAAGAAAACGTGGATAAACAGCATGCTAGAAACACTCGGATGGCAAACAATGACAATAGAAGAGCAAGAAACCGTGAACTATATCTCATTTCGACGCAAAAAGGCAAATGTGAATGGAAATAAAGAAATATACTGTAATTGTCAAGAAAATGAAGTGTTTTGGGCAAGAACTGTGAATTGTCAAGAAAATGAAGTGTTTTGGGCAGTAAACTGTGAATTGTCAGGAAAATGAAGTGTTTTGGGCAATGAACTGTGAATTGTCAGGAAATGAAGTGTTTTGGGCAATGAACTGAGCATTGTTTCCAGCAAATGTTCAAAATTCACAAATATTAACATTATTGACAACTTCAAAAATGGGATCATCAACTGTTCATTAATGACACAAATCACGATTCAGAGACAAGCTATCACCAAACGCTTAAATTACCACTGGAAGATTTGAGGGTTTGGAGGAAAAAGGGGGGGGGGAAAGGGGTTGGTGTAAACGGACGCACAGAATGACAGAAAGAAACACTAGGAAATGTCATAACAGAAGAATCCAGCCAAATATCTAAAGAAAACATGCGCTTCTTCCCTTCGATTTTGGAAAGGAAATTCAGGAATGAGAAAAGAAGATTTTAAAGATTTGATTTTTAACACAATGATCAATTAAAAAGAAAATCACTAACACTTTGGGCAGAATGGGAGGACGGGGAGTAAGCACACAATTAAATGGGACTGATACGATGTTGATACACATAACGATGTTAAGTTTCATATCTGGCATTGGTAGCATAACAAAAGCTGATGGCTTGCGCCAGGATCGGTGAGCCGGAACCATCCAGACCCTGCTCCACCTCTCCGCGGTGCCTCTAGTAACAGACTAACCTGTCTAGTCTGGCCAAGCGAGTAGGGATCGAAGAGGGAAGACAACTCGGTACTTAAGAATGTCGTGCTGAACTCGGATGTGTTGGGCCGAAAGGCGCAAATATACAGTTCAAGCCACAACACAACGCAGACTTACCCACTTAACGTCCTTTTAAGGGCGGATGATGAAGAGGAATTCTCTAATCTATTAGAACACTCTAGAATACTCTAGTCATCGGGCGAACGCAAGCAAGCACATTGGACTGCGTTAAAGATGACTAGAAGGATAATAATTGATAAGGCACAATATTAAGAGCTTTAGTGTATAAGGATGCAATAGATGACATATAAGCACACTACTGTGTAATTTGTAACACAGGTTCAGTTAAGTAAAACATATTACATGTATAGCCCAACATTTACAAGGATTTATTGTTCCATTGCTACTACAGAAGTTAAAAGGGATGTCCATATTGTTAGATATATCAGAGACATTTGTTTGATCTTAATAAAGAAGTGAGTAGGTGGGAAAGACACACCTTCCCATGTTACTCAGCACTTGGTGTTTAAGGTTAAGGGGATCCTGAATTCTGGATCAAACAAAAAAGAAAATGAATGACAATCTCATGATTGAACATATTAAACGGTTTGATGACATATGATGGTATGTGTGTGTGTTTGTGCGCGCGCGCGCGTGTGTACAGTGGTGTATCGTACTTGGAACTTCGAGATACTTCTAACCCTGAATACCTTTTCATTCCCCATAATAAGTAATAGGGAGTGAATTAATCCGTCCACAGACCTTAAACAACACCAATTTTGATAAACTGAAACGGTAAACAAGCATAATTAAAGGTAAAGTAAAACATGAAAGCAATAACACAAATGTGTAAATACTGATTAATAAAATGAAAATTGTGTTTACTGTAAGTTTGCGTGGAGTGGTGATGTTCTACAAGACCGGTGGAGAAAAAGAGAAAAGTTACAGTCTGAAAGAAGGGGGTCACCTTCGGTAAACAATAATTCTGCTTCTTGTGTTATCTCTCTCTTGTAACTTACATTATTGTTTGAAGGTTTTGGTTCTCTTAGCTTGTATCATGGATCCGCCACACGTGAACCAATTTCACACTTCACGATTTAGTAAAAAAAATAAAGTAAAGTACCCCCGTCACGCCAAGTGGCGTATAGGGAATATGGTGTTAGTGACCATAAATTTTACAGACCTTCAGCACATGATTTTTGGGGTAATGTGGTCGGTATTACGCCCGTGCTGCTTTACTTTCCCAGAAAAAAAATCCGGTACCCATTTAAGGCTGGGTAAACCCGGAAGCCGTCGATTGGGATCGAACCCTACCCCTTGTCCTTTGTAGTCCAGTTCACTAACCACTGAGCTATTACGGCTCCCTACTTCACGATTTAACTAAATAAATTTACTTTTTTTTAACCCAAGCATCGATACTACAATCTTCCTAAAGGCTTCGTAGCTTCTACACTCTTTTTGGATGCTATAGTTAATAAGTATTGGTTATGTATAACCAAACACACCAAGAATAAAGCGAAAATAGCACCTCAAATGTACATGAGTAACATAAGAGATGACTAAGGCTTACAAGAGCATTTACAGATGACGTTATTATTTCAAATGCGCCTGCACACGGACATTTTGAACATAAAATAATAGTTTGAAATCCGAAAAAAAATTCTGTAAAATTTAATATTTGAATTCTGGAGTGTTCAAAGTCAGGGTCGTTCGAAGCACGAGGCTCCGCTGTATATACGTATATGGCATTTGTTAAACATTAATTTTCTTGTGTAGTTGTTTTTGTTTTTACTCTCTCTACTTTTTCAGCTGCCTCAATGTGTTCCAACTGTTTCATAATGTAGCCAACAATGATATCAGTTATCAGCATGGTTGCTTTGCTCTAAAACATCATTGTTACTCCTTTTCAATAATTACTTTAGGGCACTTTTAGGCGGAAGATGCATCACAAAAATAAAAAGCAAAATAACACAGATCGAAGTAGCACTTCGGAAAATGAAAACATCTTGTGAAAACGGTCTCTGATAGTAGAAGTGAGAAAGAGAGTTCATTAAACTATATGTAGTTAATTCTGGCTTAAGGAAGCAGATGAAAACAATAAAAAAAACATTTAGAGACCACATAGATAGAATGAACTAGCACAGCGGCAGAGGACAATGTAACACACACACAACAGTGCTCAGAGCCAAAATAATAGAGAAACAATAGCGATCATACAGATGAAACAACTGAGGACCTGCAAGAACATATAAACAGGCTAAACAACACTTGTAAATAATACAACATGAAGATCAACATAAACACAACCGAAGTAATGGCAATAGCGAGAAAGAATGAAAAACTATACGTCATAATAGATAATACGACTCTGAAGCAAGTAGACAATTTTAAATATCTGGGCAGCACGTTAACACAAAACAATAAGCAAGAGACAGAGATAGATATAAGGTGTAACAAAGCATGCCAAGTTATAGGCCAAGTATCAACACTATTGAAAAATAAAGCAATAACTACGGAAGCAAAAAAGGGCAATATACAAATCAATTTTTCTACCAACTCTGTGCTGTCAGTGCTTGAAGTGGACGCTGAACTCTAGAACAATAAGAAAGGTAACGACCACTGAAATGAAATATGTCAGAAGAATGACAGGAAACATCTTAAGGGACAGAGTAAGAAACACCGACCTGAGGAAGAAACTCGAAATTGAACCAGCCATCGAATACATAAAGAAACAACAGATAAATTGGTTCGGCCACATAACAAGACAAAAAGAACTAACAGTGACTCAAAGAGCCATAAACAAACGCTACGAAAACGCCAGATTACGAGGAAGACCAAGAAAGAGATGAATAAAGGGAATACTAGAGTCACTAGGAGGAATAACACCAGAAGAGGCCAACAGAAGAGCAAAGAATCGCAGATTGTATCTCCCTTCGACGCCAACGGCAATGGAGGAAGGATAGAAGAAGAAGTAGAAGATAGATAGGATTTCTAAGAAGAATGCTGAAGGTTACACGGACAGTCAGAAAGATCATGAGGAAATTCTCAAAGAGACCAACACAGAAAGAGAGCTCCTAAATCACCAGAAAGAAAAAAAAATCAAGATTTTTCTAACACATCATGAGAAGGGGAAAGTCAAATAGTTGGTTACAACTGGCAAAATAGAAGAAAAGAGATACTGCGGACGACAAAGAGTTAAAATTCTAGATAGTTTGGTGTTGTGGCATGTGGTAAATAGTCATCAACAGAATTGATACGACGCATTGAGGACAGATAATTATGAATGGTCATGATAACCTACACCAGCCGGTGTGGAACATGATAATAATGTTACTCCGTTTATCTACCCCTGATATTCTAATCATTTTTTTGTAAAACCGTATTTGAGAAGTCACTGACAGTTTCCTGCTGTTGTTTGAATGCTCAGAGATCAAACCATGTCTCGGGACTGGCTTTACTTAACTCTTTAATAGTTTTTCTCTTACTTCAAATGTCACAGGCTGACTATGTAATATCATCTTCGATAGAATGCAGCATTTGTCTGAATTATTTTAAGCCTCATCATCGCTGTAAACTTTTCATCTTTTAGTTGTTGTCTTCCTATGCATTTGATTTAATGTACTTGTTTTAACAATACCCCATTTGCTTTAACAATGCCCCATTTGTTTTGACGGTGCCCCATTTGCTGTAACAATGCCCGATCTGCTTTAACGGTGCCCCATTTGTTTTATTAATAATGCATTTCAGAAAAGACAGTTTTTGTTTGCTAGTTTAGCATCGAGATTAGACCCCTTTTCTCCCTCATGATTTGTGCTTTCAATAAAATGTGATCAATATATCTGTATATCCATCCATCCATCCATCCATCCAACCATCCATCCATCCATCCATCCATCCATCCATCCATCCATCCATCCATCCATCCAACCATCCAACCATCCATCCATCCATCCATCCATCCATCCATCCATCCATCCATCCATCCTTCCAACCATCCATCCATCCAAGCCCACCCACCCACACCTGTCTACTTATCTACCAATTTATATGTCTGTCTGTCTGTCTGTCTGTCTGTCTGTCTGTCGATCGCCTGAAGTATTCTCAATATCTGCAATGTTGTTTCTTGTATAAAGTTTACTGTTTTGTTGTTTGTGTGTGTGTGTAGTTCTTGCAGAGGCTCAAATATAGCCTTGACTGTAGTGTTGTATGTATGGTCAATGGGTCTTCCCCTGAATAAATCTGGCATATCTGACTTCTTCTAATCCAATTAAATATAACTCCATCCGTTCAACTTTCCATCTGATATTGTCCAACTTTGCAAGTGTCCTCTCTTTCTGCGTCCTTCTTTACGTGTCTCAATGTTCTTAGTTTACTTAACAATGCGTTAAAGAATGAAGACTATGCTATTTTGGTATAATAAATTATTTGATTATAAAAGCATCAGATTTTTCACGATGATAAATTTAACAATGTTTGCTGCACGAATCTACAAATAATTTCATTAGTAATAGTGAGAACAATAAACTGTTATATTCTTTTTTTTTCTTTTTCTTTTGTTTAGCTGAATTAGCTATTCTTTTTTAGTCCCTGAATACATTCCGGCAAACTGTAAGCTTTTTAACGGTCCCGAGATACACATTTTAAAAGTAACTGTACTGAGTTGCTACAATTTAACATTATTATGTCTAGTCGTAGACAACCAAAATAAATAAACGAGATCTTTGGAGTTGAAAGATAGAAGACTCCAGATCTTCGTAGAACTTGAATATTTACAATGTTTTCATTGTACGGATTTCAATTAATGCGCTCTGGTAAACTTTTCTCTCAAAAACAAGTTATTTTTACTTCCCTCGATAAGTTTGCCTGGTGCATAATAAACATAGACCTAAATAAGCAAACAGAAAAGACAATTAAAACCCTCGAAACGTGGTTTTATGGAAATATGGGAAGAATTCCGTCGACAGATTAAAAAAAAAACCTGTAGTTTTGAAATAACTGAATTTGAAGAAAGTCCCAGTAAAAAGAGAAATGCATTTGTTTATAACTAAGAAACACAGAAGCTTACATAAAGTCATATTGGAAAAGACAATTCCGGGTAAAAGAAGCAGAGGCAGACAAAGACTAAAGTGAACTGACGAAATCTTAAAACAGGGAGATATCAAGAGGGAGAGAGAAGGGTAGAATTGGTGCGGGTCAAGGGGAGATAAATAGGTCGGAGAGTATTAGTAAGAGGCTTCAGATCCACGGGGAAAGCGGAGAAGATGAACACATCATGAATCAGGGGAAAGCGTGTAGTGCGATCAAAAACGAGGCAGGGAAGAGTTAAGTGAGACAAAGAAGCTTAAGTTAGGAACATTCGATTGAGGGCGAGCGGTCAGTACGGGCGTCTGGGCTAGTTGGTTAGACGATACCGGGGACCATGAACAGTAGAGTTGCGACAGTGGACAGGTCAGTTAAGCTAAGGTAGTCAAACTAGTAGGACTTAAATTAGAGTGAGAAGTGTCAGTGTTAAGAAGCTGTTAGCTTATTCATGTGAAGAGACTTTTTAGTATTGTGAATAGTATCACTAGTGCTCGCTTAGCAGAAGCCATGCTGAGCCAGTTACTCAGAAGCTGTTAGCTTAGTCATGTGAAGAGACTTTTAGTATTGTGAATGATATCACTAGTGCTCGCTTAGCAGAAGCCATGCTGAGCCAGTTATTCAGAAGCTGTTAGCTTAGTCATGTGAAGAGACTTTTAGTATTGTGAAGGATATCACTACTGTGGGTGTGATCCATATGGGAGTATGCCTTTGTGAGTGATAAGCGTGACATGTGTGAGTTCAACGGTGTTACTGACTGCTTTGTTTAAGCTAGCTGTGTTTTGTCTGACCTCAGCGAAGAACGGAGACTGAGGTTGTCATAAATTGTGGGCAGACGGTGCGGAGTACGGCATAACGATCAATGGCAAGGGTGAACGCCACGGGCTTATGGTTAATCGGGAGGCAGCATTGGTAGCAGTGGCCTCCAGGAGCAACACGGGTCTGATCTGCATCCATAGGCAGTTCTAGACGTCGGTGTCAGTCAAGGAGCTGACCTACACGGTGACTGGAGGAGTCGCCGAATTCAGCAACCGGCGGAGGGTGCCTTCGATGTCAGGGGCGCAAGGGCTCAATTCTTTAAAGAGCCGCGGCAGCTGTCGAACAGTAGCCAATTCTATACAACGAGAGCAAGGGAGAACTAGCTCGTCATACATTCGGCTGCACAGTTCAACAGCGTTTGGCGCTACCAGACAACAGTTGAGGGTGCTGAAGGATAGTGACAGCTTGAAAGCTGTGTTCAATACAAGTGATGCTTAAGGGTGTGCACCTCGTTACAATTGCGTTTTAAAATTGGGGTTGTGTAATACATCGTTACAAACCCGTTACAATCTATATGTGGACTGGAGAATCTATGACACCGCGTACATCAAATCAAAAGACAAGAGTGAGATAGTATTCCACGGTAACCAGCCTTCGATGCGGAGGCGGCACAATATGATGATAATGATTGAGGGAAAAAACAACTAACGGACGGAAAAAAAAACAAATCAGATCTTTACGTGAACTAGGGAGATACTTTAGTTTAATCGATAGCCTTATTTCACATTAAGTACTGAGTATATCAGTATCTGGAAAGTATATCCAAAATAGGCGTTAAGCCAAACTAGCTTGTTAAATGGCAAGACTGACATAGGTACAATACTAGCCAATGCAACATCTAAAGACCTTGAAAATAGGGTGAACAACTGGCAGTTGAAGCAGAATTAGCTTTCAAAACTGGAAATAGCAAGGTAATATATAATATACAGAAACAGTTAACAGGCTCCTTTACATCAAATAGCACCTGTTCTATGGCACCTTACTAACGTCTAGTGCTAACAAAAAAGCCCAATGGTCTGAACATTTCCAGGATATTCTTAACCGCCCAGATTCCAGTCATCTGATGCAGTTTGAAACAGATGCACCAACTCCACATCTAGAGACATCAATATAAAAGAAATCGCCACAGCCGAATTTGAATTAGTGGTGAAAAACATGGCTAATAATAAAGCCTCTGGCGTAGATAAAATAATTGCAGAGATGCTGAAAGCATTTATTAATCTAAACTTATTCCACCTGAGAAAGTTATTTAATAAAATTTGGGAAGTAGAAAAAGTTCCTACAAACTGGAAGAAAGGGATCATTATCAATCTACCTAAAAAAAGGTAATCTTAAAGATTGCAATAACTGGAGGGGAATAGCGCTTTTATCATTTGCTTGCAAGGTTTTCTGTAGAATCATGCTGAACACAATAAAATATGCTATAGATAATATTATGCGCGTAGAACAAACAGGAGAAAGGAGAGAAGCTGTCTTGACCAAATATTCACTTTAAGTATAATACTCATCATCATCAAGTACCGGGCCTGCTGGCGTAGGTGATCATGTCTGTCCACAATTTTTGATCTTGACAGTTATTTATCATTTCTGTTGTTGACTTTCTGCCAAGCCATTCTCTTAAGCTGTCTGGTATTATTTTTTTTATCTCTTTGCTTTCCTCTATCTCTTCGTCCCTCAATTTTCCTAGTTGTTACAATATATTCCAGTTGTTCTCTTCTCATTACGTGGCCAAACAATGATGATTGTTTCTTCCTAATATTGGAAATTAGCTCTCTTTTGCTTTGGCCTCTTTAAGAACGTTTTAATTACTCTTCTTAACTGTCCATGGTATTCTCAACATTCTTCTGTAAAACCACATTTCTACAGACTCAACGATTTTCTTGTTTGTTGTCCTATTATCCATGATTCACATCCAAATGTTAAGACTGACTCTACACGACATTTAAGAACTCTTTTTCTTGTTTCGATTGTCAAAATGGATTGCAGAGTTTCTCCCTCATTTTTTTGGAAAGCTGCTTTTGCCTGAGCAAGGATAATACTAGAAAAACATACAGAAAAACAACCAGCAATTTTCAATTTCATTGATCTTTTAAAAAAAGCGTTTGACAACATGCATAGATTATTCTTGTGGAATATCTTGAAACATTGCGGAAAACAACCAAAAATTACCAACATTATAAAATACAGATATGATGGCTATACTTGCGCAGTTCGCACAGAGGAGGGAATGAGTGATTGGTTTCGAATTTAAACAGGATTCAGTCAGGGATGTATACTATCACCATTGATATTTAGAATTACCATTGATTACATAATGAGTAAATATTGCAAAGGCAATAATGACATTAAATGATACCACAAGAATTAATTGGAAGATCTAGATTTTGTAGATGATATAGTGCTGCTAAGTGACAATATTAAGATGCAAAATATCACACATACCTTATCATCCATGGCGGACTGGAAATCAACAAGGGTAAAGAAAAATAAAATAATGAAAAGTAGAAATTCTCCAGTGGGCAACATATATCTCAATCACCAGGCATTGGAAAGAGTAGACCACTATGCAGAGTAGATATATAATATATATAAAATATATATTATATATATATATATAATCTCTCTTGGTAGTAATATAGATTTAAAAAAAACTGAAACAAAGAAACAGATCAGAAGCAGGATAGCAAAAGCAGCAGCGAATTTTAAAAACTTTGATAAAATATAGAAATAAAAAATACTAAGCAAGAAAACCAAATTCAGAATATTCAACTCAAATATATTATCATTTACCTATGCATGTAACAGCCGGAAAACATCAACAGAGATTTAGAAAAAAGCTAAACCTTTTTGAAGACAAATGCCTAAGAAAAATACTGTGTACAATGGAATGAATTCAAGACTAATATTGAAATAAGAGAAATGGCCATGCAATCAAAGATCTCATTTATAGTTAAGGTAAGAAGATGGAAACAGCGCCATATATTTTAGAGCAGTGACCTCTGCAATATGTGCCACTTTGGCACACAAGGTTTCTATTTTTGAGATTGTGCTTCTGCCCTATGTGCCGTCTTCGGCTCGAAAGGACAGTAGATAGATAGAAGAAAATGGGCATATGTCGGACATGTGATGAGAAGCGACAACAAGAGAATTAAAAAAAAAAAAACAGGTTCTACTGTCAGGATATCATAATCAGATACATAAAAAGGAGAAGACCTAAAGAGACACTAAATAGAACACTTATAAGGAAATGAACGTTGGCAGGCAATAACTCATTAGATAAGATTGTACATCTCGCTCAGAATAGAGATGGGTGGAGAAAAACAATACAAGCTCTAAGTGACGTCTAACGCCGCTGGAAGGATCAAGATCAAGAAATCAGTATATCCTGCAGTGACTAACGACATAGGTATTGTTATAAGTCTTATTTGGCCTCTTGCATAGCGTTCACATCTGGCACATCCCACTTTAACATGGTGCTCGTAGAGTCTGTTTAAAGTTGTCAATTCACTGCCATTTGTAAAGTCAGCCTTTCGTACACCGTCCACGAGTGCATTCAGAACGTCAATCCCGTCCATGGCTCTTCTTCACTTCACCAAACTGTCAAGCTTTTCATACCATGGCACTATGGCACAAAAATGAAATAGACTTTTGTCACATTTGACTTACTCAAAGACTCTAACCACAGCCATCGAATCAAGCCAGTTTGGATCTTCCCTTGCATGTTCATTGAGTCACAGTGGAAACATGTATAGTATGGTATAAGACCGTGTCTCAATCCACGCCAGTGCTTTAGTGACAGTCATAAGTTTCCACTGCCAACTACTTGTAGTCAGTAGCACCACACTTTCTTCTCACAAATCTTTAGTGACAGTCATAACTCTCCACTGCCAACTACTTGTAGTCAGTAGCACCACACTCTCTTCTCACAAATCTTTAGTGACAGTCATAAGTTTCCACTGCCAACTACTTGTAGTCAGTAGCACCACACTTTCTTCTCACAAATCTGCCTTCAACCTGAATCGTGAAAGTCCACCATCTCCGTACGTGCTGAACAATAGATCAATCTGAGAAAATTATTGCGTCAATCTCAGAAGAGTTCTGAAAAATCAAAGTATGATCTTCTGCCTCAACGACTAAGGGGTTTTGTTGTCTGTTTTCTTTGTCGAATATGATGACTGCGAGAAAGGACGGAAAGTACACTGACGGCTCTAGTGTCCATTCTTGTGATTATATATCCTCGATTGAATAAAACTCCGGAACAATATCGAGGTAACTACAGCAGACAACAGTGCTGTATATACATCGTCTACCAGGGAAAGAGAGAGAGTGAGAGAGAGAGAGAGAGAGAGAGAGAGAGAGAGTCAAAAACAGAAACACAATCGTGTTTTTATGTTATAGAGGATGTACGTGAAAGGTGATGTGAAGAAATATGCAGGAATGGGAATTATAAAACTAATGACGTAAACGTATGTTAAATGATTGAAGGTTACTAATGACGTAGACATAAGTTAAATGAATGAAGGTTACTAATGACGTAAACGTAAGTTAAATGATTGAAGGATACTAATGACGTAGACGTAAGTTAAATAATTGAAGGTTACTAATGACGTGTAGATTTGTTTTAATGATCGGGAAGTAACAATGTAAATGTTGGCTATCCTCACTATTCGACATAATAGTAATTGTAACGGCAGCTAAAGTGCACTTGTACTCAAGTCATTATTGTAATTAGTTTTCTGATGTTCGTCAGCACACCAATTGGTTGTGCAAGATGAACCATACCTTTTTGTTGAATTCAGGATCCTTGTCAGATTGTAATAGGTGACGTTGTTTTCACAAGACTCTATATACATGGATTATGATAAAGAATCGCCTTCATTGCACTATGGGAAATCACTCTTGTAGCAATATAATTATAATATAATATACACGGCGGGAAAATGGTTTTATATACGCCTAATTTCATTGATCATGAGAAGAGGAAAGTTGGAATACTTGGTTACAACTGGCAAAATAAAAGGAAAGAGAGATCGCGGACGACAAAGAGAGAAAATACTGGATAGCTTGGTGTCATGGCATGGAAAACAGTCAACAACAGAGCTGATACGATGCACTTTAGATAGAAGATTGTGGAGGGATATGATCACCTACGCCAACCGGTAAGGCACATGATGATGATGGATTTAATTGATGAGAGAGGCAAGAGCAGCAGGATTCGGCTCCCTCAATGGGATAGAGCTGCTTGCACAGAACAGAGACAAATGGCGAGATTTGATAAATATCTTTAAAAGAATTGAAAACTGCTAGAACAAAAATACAGATAGGAGAAGGAGTATCTTGGTCTACGCCCTATGGCCGGCTACGACTCGAAAGGTCAATAGATAGATAGAATTTAAATCTAATATATGTTTTCTTTAACTTGTTTCATGCTTAATATTGTTTTGTTACATTCTGTGATATAATTGTTGAAGAATCATTCAGTGCAATCTGATCCTCTTACAATCAGATCCTCTAATAGACACGTGCAAATACTTCATTATCTCTCTCCAATCAATGGTTAGATGGTCCCCAGTTCATGTTCTTTAGGTCTCCGTGTGGCCGTTATTTTTATTGTGACAAACATCTGCATGGCCAGTGATATCCACGCTTGTTCCTGAAGTTCTCAAACCTCTATAGACCAATAAAAATGACAATCACTAAGATACAGACCTTCATTAATGGATGCTTGCGCAGAATAAATGGAGTAAATGGCTGGACAAAAATAAATAATGTAGAATTATGGGAAAGTACTAGTCAAATACAAGTGGACAAAGAGATACAACGAAGACGATGGCGCAGAATAAGACACACATAGCGGAAACTAAGTGACAGTGTGACACGACAGGCCCTTTTTTGGAATCCCCATAGATGTAGACTAAAATATTCTTGGACATATCAGGTGGAGGCAGAGATGAAAAGGATGGGGAAGATATGGAACAATCTTACAAAAATGGCAAGAAACAGAACGACTTGGAAAGTGTTTTGATGGCCCGTGCTCCACAGGGAGCTGAAAAGAAGAAGATTGTTATACTTACAATGTAATATAACAACTATAATATTAATAATAATAATACAACTCAGCTTAATGGAGTGTCAAATTCCAATCTCAAATTTGAAGTCACCGGTTCAGATATCAATTAGTAAGAACTTACTTGTTCAGCTATAGAGACCCATTAAGGCTTCACTAGGCTTTCAAAGAGTTCTTTGACACAACCAAACTTTATTTAAGGTCAACACTTGATTCCATTGTGAAAGCAGTCAAACAGCTTTACTCTTTCATAGAGATAATCCACAGACATCACTCTACTACCAATGAAACTCTTAGCTTGCCCAGATCCCCAAAGGTCTGCGTTACATTAAATTTGATAAGAAACTGTGATCAATGATAATTGAAAACTACACTAGAACAATGTGCCCGCAAGATCAATAAACGTCGCTGCATATTTAACTTCACAAACTTAATAGTAAAAAAAATAAATCGTAGATAGTTCTAAACTCCTGATAAACCTGGTGTAAAATCGTTGAATACATCCATTTCTCACTATAAAACCTCATAAACTTGGTGGTTTGGCAAAAGAGCAATTTTGCGGAGATGGACTTGTAAAAATTTAATGAGGACATAATTGAAATATAATTGCCCACAATCTAATTTCTGATTCCGTTTTCAATTCCTAACGTTCCCTATAACATCCGAATGTCCATGGGACCTAGATTATGTAGCTTCAGACAACACAGACTAAAACTTCAATAATCGAAGATCCCTTGGAGAGCATTTGCGTCATTCGAATTCCTTTTCCTCACCTTAAAATTCTGTTCATTTCATTGGCCTCGCATATTTATAAGAAAAAAATAAAATATGAAGTAAAGGAAATCTTTGTTTTATGTTAATGAGATCGATGAGGTCATCTTTGTTTTATTGCTTTTATTGGCAAAGCAATTAAGGTTTGCTTTTAAAGACAATAGAAGAAGCGAGGTGCAGTGTTTGAGCACGCTCTCTCTCTCTCTCTCTCTCTCGCGCTCTCTCTCTCTCTTTCTCCCCTCTCTCCTTTTCTTTCTATAGTCTCTAATCAAGAACATACACATTATGAAAGTGGAAACAACTAATATGTAGCGAAAATGTGGCAAAACGAAGCTGTTTGAGTTGTATACATTTCCAAATGTTCTTGTTTATTGCTAATAGTTTTAATTTGTTTCTTATCTCTATGTTTCCGAATCATTGAGTATAAAACAAAGAATAATAGCAAGAGCCCAGTCTTTCATAAACAAATGCCCGCGACAGCTTCTTACTATTAAATGGACAAATTAAATTACAAATTAGAACGTTTGTTGAGAAAAACCTGTCGAAATACACGTCGGAACGAAGGTCAAGTAAAGGAAATAGAGATGGACTGGACGCAAGTTACGAAGAACACCAATATTGGAAGCCAGTCAATGAACTGGAATCTATAAGGAACTAGGAAAGTTTTGAAGGCATAAGCAGACCTGGATAAAAACTGTTGAGACAGACACAAAGGCATTAAGATGAAAGTTGGCTGAGTTGGAGAAGATAGCACACAGGGTCCATTGGCAGAGTGTTGTTACAGCCATTTTCTTCACAAGAAGCTGTAAATTAAAATAAGTTGTGTATTGCGATGTGCAGACAAATTAGCCAAACAAGAAGATAAACTATCACAAGAATACCATCTGGTCCGCTATGAAGAAAGAAGTTATATCTATTAATAATGGACATAAAAAGGTGAAAAAAAGGCCAAGCAATATACTGGGATGGATATTATCAACTCTCAAGGAAAGGCTAAGCATACGTCTCCTATGTGCTGATCACGACAGAATTAGGCACCAAATGTGTTCCAAAATTACGATAAGTGACAACCATTCTAAGGGACAACACTCTAGGAAATTAGGCACCAAATGTGCTCCAAAACTACGATAGGGTACAACCAGTCTAAGGGACAACACTCTAGAGAATTAGGCACGAAATGTGCTCCAAAACTAAGATAAGGTACAATCAGTCTAAGGGACAGCACTCGAGAATTAGACACCAAATGTGCTCCAAAACTACGATAAGGTACAACCAGTTTAAGGGACAACATTCTAGAGAATTAGGGACCAAATGTGCTCCAAAACTAAGATAAGGTACAACCAGTCTAAAGGACAGCACTCTAGAGAATTACGCACCAAATGTGCGCCGAGATTAAGATAAGGTACAGCCACCTAAGGGACAGCACTCGAGAATTAGGCACCACATGTGCTCCAAAACTAAGATAAGAAACAACCAGTCTAAAGGACAGCACGCTAGAGAATTAGGAACAAAATGTGCTCCAAAACTAACATAAAGTACAACCACTCTAAGGGACATATCTCGAGAATTAGGCACCACATGTGCTCCAAAACTAAGATAAGGTACAACCAGTCTAAGCGACAACACTCTAGAAAACTAGGCACCACATGTGCTCCAAAACTAAGATAAGGTACAACCAGTCTAAGGGACAACACTCTAGAAAACTAGGCACCACATGTGCTCCAAAACTAAGATAAGGCACAACCAGTCTAAAGGACAACACTCTAGAAAATTAGACACCACATGTGCTCCAAAACTAAGATAAGGTACAACCAGTTTAAGGGACAGCACTCTAGAGAATTAGGCACCACATGTGCTCCAAAACTAAGATAAGATACAACCAGTTTAAGGGACAACACTCTAGAAAACTAGGCACCACATGTGCTCCAAAACTAAGATAAGGTACAACCAGTCTAAGGGACAACACTCTAGAAAACTAGGCACCACATGTGCTCCAAAACTAAGATAAGGCACAACCAGTCTAAAGGACAACACTCTAGAAAATTAGACACCACATGTGCTCCAAAACTAAGATAAGGTACAACCAGTTTAAGGGACAGAACTCTAGAGAATTAGGCACCACATGTGCTCCAAAACTAAGATAAGATACAACCAGTTTAAGGGACAGCACTCTAGAGAATTAGGCACCACATGTGCTCCAAAACTAAGATAAGGTACAACCAGTTTAAGGGACAGCACTCTAGAGAATTAGGCACCACATGTGCTCCAAAACTAAGATAAGGTACAACCAGTTTAAGGGACTGCACTCTAGAGAATTAGGCACCACATGTGCTCCAAAACTAAGATAAGGTACAACCAGTTTAAGGGACAGCACTCTAGAGAATTAGGCACCATTTTCAATGATTAGATTTCAAGAATCTAAGACAGAGTTACAATGTGACCAATAACGACTGGTTGATTCTATACTCAAACAGAAATAAAAAAAAAAAAAATAAAAAAATAGATTGTTTTATTTAGCGCACCGGTACAGAGAGAACACTAATGAAAATAGATTACATAGTGTATTTGTATTTTTTCCTGTTAAGACAAGTATCTCCAGGACAAACCGTCTGCAACGCAAGTATTCAGCCCTACCCTTTCTACATACCCTGTCCTCTGAATTGATTTGCTGATTATCGCCTCGGAAGTTTCCCTCTATAATAATATTCATTTATTATTATTTGTCTCTAATGAAAATAGACTTTCACTTGACGAGCAAACTTAGACATATTGAGGAAAAACAGTCACGTTATAGTGAAAACAGATTATATCAATACATGCAAACGTTGTTTTCACTGATGGAACCACCTTCTGTAAACTTGCACTGAGAATAATCGTCATTGTCTCAGTCAGAATGAGATTGTTCTTTGTCTTAAAGATAGTGATTGTCTCCGTCTCAGTCAGAATGAGATTGTTCTTTGTCTTAAAGATAGTGATTGTCTCCGTCTCAGTCAGAATGAGATTGTTCTTTGTCTTAAAGATAGTGATTGTCTCCGTCTCAGTCAGAATGAGATTGTTCTTTGTCTTAAAGATAGTCAATGTCTCCGTCTCAGTCAGAAAGAGATTGTTCTTTGTCTTAAAGATAGTGATTGTCTCCGTCTCAGTCAGAATGAGATTGTTCTTTGTCTTAAAGATAGTGATTGTCTCCGTCTCAGTCAGAATGAGATTGTTCTTTGTCGTAAAGATAAGTCATTATCCTCAAGCTGATATGAAAGACGCTGTCGATTTTTATAGACCTCGAAAAAAAACAATTGTTTCCTCCTTAATGACCTGATAAGCAGTTTAGTTTTTTTTTTAGTTTTTTTTTATAAAGGTTCGGTACTTCCTCTGTTTGTTGCAGTAAGCATAGTTTAAAAAGGTAGCTGTATTTATTTTAGTTTTAAGCACAGTGACAAGTCGGTTTAAAGAATCATTGAACAGAATATTTTAGTTTTATGTACAGTGACTTGTCGGTTTAAAGAATCATTGAACAGAATATTTTAGTTTTATGTACAGTGACTTGTTGGTTTAAAGAATCAATGAACAGAATATTTTAGTTTTATGTACAGTGACTTGTCGGTTTAAAGAATCAATGAACAGAATATTTTAGTTTTATGTACAGTGACTTGTCGGTTTAAAGAATCATTGAACAGAATATTTTAGTTTTATGTACAGTGACTTGTCGGTTTAAAGAACCATTGACCAGAATGTTTTTGCTTTATGTACAGTGACATGTCGGATTAAAGAATCATTGAACAGAATGTTTTTGTTCTATGTACAGTGACTTGTCGGATTAAAGAATCATTGAACAGAATGCTTTAGTTTTATCATCAACATCTTGGAATTGATATTCTCTGCTTGATTACATTAGAGATCTCAGCATTGAGTACATACTTTGTAACAGCATTCATGTGATGAGTTACCTCATTAGCTTCGAAATTATTATTCTGGTCTGGCCAGAGTTATCTATTTTTTTAAATTTATGAACTTCATAATGCAATCTAGTTCATATTTATGTTTAAATGTTTTAACTTATACTTTCAAAAATGGAATTGAATTAAGAAAAAATATAACAAAATGGAATGTTGCAGCACAACATGGAAAAACAGTTAGTTGTATATAAACATATTTTGCACATACTGATTTCAAATAATGTAATCGATCATCATCATCATCAAGTACCGTGCCTACTGGCGTAGGTGATCATGTATCTCCACAATTTTCGATCTCGGCAGCTATTTATCATTTCTGTTGTTGACCTTCTGCCAAGCCATTCTCTTAATCTGTCTTCTATTTTTCTCTTTGCTTCCCTCTATCTCTTCGTCCCTCAATTTTTCCAGTTGTTACAATATATTCCAGTTGTTCTCTTCTCATTACATGGCCAAAAAATTATGATTGTCTCTTCCTAACATTGGAAATTAGCTCTCTTTTTGCTTTGACCTCTTTCAGAACGTTTTCATTACTCTTCTTAGCTGTCCATGGTATTCTCAACATTCTTCTGTAAAACCACATTTCTACAGACTCCAGTGATTTTCTTGTCTGTTGTCCTATTGTCCATGATTCGCATCCAATTGTTAAGACTGGCTCTACATAACATTTAAGAACTCTTTTTCTTGTTTCTATTGTCAAAAATGGATTTCATAGTATCTTCCTTATCTTTTGGAAAGCTGCTGTAATTGATACTCGCTGCTATATCTGCTTTTTCATTGTCTCGGTGTCAGATTCGCTGGTCATTGCCGTTTTGTATTTCGTTTTTAAACCTTTCCGCCCATTTATGCACTCTCCCTTGACTCAAACAGCTGCCTCCCTAATGAATCTTCAAGCTTCTGTAAATTCCAGGATTTGTCGCACTTTTTTTTTCTTCCTTTTTTTGCGTTCGCCAGCTTTTCGCTTTGTCGAAGCACCTAGAGACTAGGAACTGAATCTTGCTTGTTAATCCTTTTCTCCCTGGCAACCGTGTGCACAGGGGTACCTCGCCGCACAGGCAGATAACTACATGTTCGAGGGTACTCATAACTTTTTCGTCCATGAGAAATTCACGTTTCAAGCCGGGCCTCGCAGCTCAGCTTAGACCAGGAGTGGTTGCCGCAGAGAGAAATCATAAATAAAAAATCCAACTGGTGTAGCCGGGATTTGAACATACAACCTCTCTGTCTCGAGGCTGGCGTCTTGCCTTGAGACCAATTAGTCCCCTGTCGCACCTTTTCACGACACGAAAAAAGTAACAGTGCAAATAGACAGTGGTGCGGCCGTGTTGTACAAGCGAGTGCGCTAACGCACACTTCTCGACCGTCACAACCTCACTATGACATATTGCTAAGAAGCACTCTTGTGTCTTGAAGTATGATACTTATTCGTTTACTTTTCCATGCACTTTAGAATAACATTCCTATTACTTGCAAGCTTCCTAGTTTACAATGTATGAGTTTGAATGTTAACGTGTATATGACCTTCTCGTATGAACAGATGTTATGAAAAAGCTTGTGCTAGTTCCTCAGTGGCTTCTGCCAGACTGTGCCTTTCTAAACAGGCTCTCTGATGGCTCATCCTGTCAATGTGTGAATTGTAGATCAGACTGCAGAACAAAGCACATTTTTTGTGTAACGTCTCGTCCCGCCTATTTTCTCTCACGTCTTTTACCTTACACTTTCACTTTATTTTATTTTTCGGTGTTGTTAGTTGTGCCATTTGTATGCGGATTCTCCATTTTCTCCTGTTAGATTTTCTCTGTTGTCTTCACTAATAGTAGGTAATTCGTATCTGCTACTGTGTGCTTGGATTATTTGCTCATTGAACATACATTTATTTTGATTCCATTGGACCAGCAATGCGCTATGATTCACTTGCGTAATTTCTCTCTGCAGTTAATTATGCCTTTGACAACGTTATATAATTGTCATCATTATTAAGTACCGAGCCTGCTAGCGTAGGTGATCATGTATCTCCACAACTTTCGATCTTGACAATTATTTATCATTTCTGTTGTTGACCCTCTGCCAAGCCATTCTCTTAAGCTGTCTGGTTTTTTTTTCTCTTTGCTTCCCTTTTTATCTCTTCATCGCTAATTTTCCCAGTTGTTACAATATATTCCAGTTGTTCTCTTTTCATTACATGGCCAGAAAATGATGATTGTTTCTTCCTAATATTGGAAATTAGCTCTATATAATTGTAGAGGTGTTTATTAAGCAGGATATCATATTCTGTCAAATGTTATTTTTTAAAGTAAATGAACACGTTTTGGAGATCATTGCTGATTCGATCCTCCTTATTTCCTTCCCCACGTGCCCTTCAACATCGAGCTATAGTTGACAGTATTTTTCTCTTCTGCTTGCTTTTCCAGCTGTTATGCTGCATAGTGTTTCTAATTTTCCATCAATCCATCTTTTTTCTTGATTGGCCATTGGAATTAATGTTCTCGAAACGAAAAGTGGAAATTATGGACCGTCCTGATTTTATTGACGCATGAAAATGTGTACATCTGTTTGAAGCCAGTGTGTTCTTCAGGGAAGATTGTTAGATCTGACAGGAAGTATTCAAATTTCGCTTTCATGTTTCGTAGCTACCAATTAAATTGGCAAAACTCACTTCAATAGTTTAGGGAGTGAATGAATGAAAGTAGAAGTTAGTTATTTACTTTGCGATTTTGATCTTCTTAAGAAACTACTGTCTTTGAGTAATCTTAAGAAACTACTATCTTTGAGTAATCTTAAGAAACTACTGTCTTTGAGTAATCTTAAGAAACTACTGTCTTTGAGTAATCTTAAGAAACTACTGTCTTTGAGTAATCTTAAGAAACTACTGTCTTTGAGTAATCTTAAGAAACTACTGTCTTTGAGTAATCTTAAGAAACTACTGTCTTTGAGTAATCTTAAGAAACTACTGTCTTTGAGTAATCTTAAGAAACTACTGTCTTTGAGTAATCTTAAGAAACTACTGTCTTTGAGTAATCTTAAGAAACTACTGTCTTTGAGTAATCTTAAGAAACTACTGTCTTTGAGTAATCTTAAGAAACTACTGTCTTTGAGTAATCTTAAGAAACTACTGTCTTTGAGTAATCTTAAGAAACTACTGTCTTTGAGTAGTCTTAAGAAACTACTGTCTTTGAGTAATCTTAAGAAACTACTGTCTTTGAGTAGTCTTAAGAAACTACTGTCTTTGAGTAATCTTAAGAAACTACTGTCTTTGAGTAATCTTAAGAAACTACTGTCTTTGAGTAATCTTAAGAAACTACTGTCTTTGAGTAATCTTAAGAAACTACTGTCTTTGAGTAATCTTAAGAAACTACTGTCTTTGAGTAATTTAAGAAACTACTGTCTTTGAGTAATCTTAAGAAACTACTGTCTTTGAGTAATCTTAAGAAACTACTGTCTTTGAGTAATCTTAAGAAACTACTGTCTTTGAGTAATCTTAAGAAACTACTGTCTTTGAGTAATCTTAAGAAACTACTGTCTTTGAGTAATCTTAAGAAACTACTGTCTTTGAGTAATCTTAAGAAACTACTGTCTTTGAGTAATCTTAAGAAACTACTGTCTTTGAGTAATCTTAAGAAACTACTGTCTTTGAGTAATCCAAAGTTGTGCAAGAATGGTAAAGTAATGAGTGTCCACAGCGATGAGGCCTATAGGAACACGAGGATATAAATGCTAGCTTGATAATATGTTTTGAGCTACAATAATCTGAAAAGTCGATCATCAACTATTCCTTCACCTGTTTCATTCCTTATCGTAGATCTAATGATTTCTCAACGTAGAGTGTACCCATCGTTTACAAGATCTAACACATAGGGGATTGCCGTTATTTTAATGCTCATAGTTTACACGATCTAACACAAGGGAAAAGGGGGGGGGGGAGGGGGTGTTTGTCCATGCATTTGAATGCCCATCGTTCACAAAACGAAACACAGGGTGATTATCCGTGTATTTAAATACTCATTGATCACAAGAACTAACACAAAGTGGGCTTGGCTGTTAATTCAATACCATCTATTTTAAGACCTAACACAAGGTGGGCTTGGCTGTTATTTGAATGGTGCCAATCATTTTAAAGAACTAACACAAGGTGGGCATGGCTGATATTTCAATCCCAATCGTTTGAAAGACCTAACACAAGGTGGGCTTGGCTGTTATTTGAGTGGTGCCAATCATTTTAAAGACCTAACACAAGGTGGGCTTGGCTGTTATTTGAATGGTGCCAATCATTTTAAAGACCTAACACAAGGTGGGCATGGCTGATATTTCAATCCCAATCGTTTGAAAGACCTAACACAAGGTGGGCTTGGCTGTTATTTGAGTGGTGCCAATCATTTGAAAGACCTAACACAAGGTGGGCTTGGCTGTTATTTGAGTGGTGCCAATCATTTTAAAGACCTAACACAAGGTGGGCATGGCTGATATTTCAATCCCAATCGTTTGAAAGACCTAACACAAGGTGGGCTTGGCTGTTATTTGAGTGGTGCCAATCATTTTAAAGACCTAACACAAGGTGGGCTTGGCTGTTATTTGAGTGGTGTCAATCATTTTAAAGACCTAACACAAGGTGGGCTTGGCTGTTATTTGAGTGGTGCCAATCATTTTAAAGACCTAACACAAGGTGGGCTTGGCTGTTATTTGAGTGGTGCCAATCATTTTAAAGACCTAACACAAGGTGGGCTTGGCTGTTATTTGAGTGGTGCCAATCATTTTAAAGACCTAACACAAGGTGGGCATGGCTGATATTTCAATCCCAATCGTTTGAAAGACCTAACACAAGGTGGGCTTGGCTGTTATTTGAGTGGTGCCAATCATTTTAAAGACCTAACACAAGGTAATCTTGGCTTTTGTTTGTATTTTTTTTTTTGGTATTATTTATTTTATGCATCTCAGTGTTTTATGTTTGTTTGTTGTAAAAACGTGTGCCTTATTATTATTCTGTTTGAATGGCCCAGGGGAATGCATGGTTTGTCCTGTCTGTGAGTGTTTGTCATTCTATTTATTTCTATATGTTGAATAACATATTTCTTCATTTCTCTTAGTGTCGAAATGATCTTTTTTTTGTCTTAACTCTGTACGGGTAAATAAACTGGCTTGTGTTTTGAAGTTTTTTAAAGACTTTTTATCCCTTATCAAAGTCATTCTTCAAAACTATGAAACTGGTTATTATTTTAATAAAGATTAACGTTAATATAACTCATGTTTTCAAGATTAATTATTCATTCTAAGATTACCGATAATAATTTTTAATATTTTATGTGCCTAAAATAAACTGAGATTAGTTCCTGCACATTGGCACAGTCATGTTCAAGGTCTCTTTGATGACATCTAACCACTTTCTTCTTGGTCTGTCCCTGACTCGTTCTTCTGGAACCATGCTTCCCATTGTTGTTCTTTCCAGCCCACTGTGTCTGTTGACGTCACCATAGTATTGAAATTTCCGCTGTAAAATGTTGCTTATAAGCCAGTTCTTTTCAGTGTTTTAAGTCTTTTAATGCGTCTTCATTTCACCTTTTCATTATCCAAGATATATTATCGATTTTTCTGTACCATATTTTGTTTCTAAAAAATCGATTTTCTTCTTTGTTGCTAGCGAGACTGTCCATGATTCACGATCATATGTTAACTATCAGGAGGATACATGCCCTCAGTAATGTTAATTTTACTGCCTCCATTATTGCCTGTATTGTGCCACATGTTCTCCGCGGCGTTTAATGTTTGTGTTGCTATTACTATCCTATTGTTTTAAGATGTCATGATTAGTGTCCATTTTTATTCAACTTGGTCAATTGCTGGACGGGGTTGTTTTGAAATTCCAGCCCCAAAATATTACGACTTACTACAACGAGACTGACACATTTCGTCATATTTCCAAGAATTAATAAGCGAGCAACTTTAGCTAACACTATGTATTGCTGTATGTATATTATTTCTAGTCTCTTCAAACGCTTTTATTATTATCTATCGCCGATGACAAAACAAGAATTAGAGTAAAATGCCTGAACAATCTTGCAACTAAATCTTTTCTCTCGCGGCTAGCCCGCTTTGGAAAGATCTCTTAACTGGCGTAAATATTCTAGAAGAAATTACAAGTTATTAAAAAGCTGACGTTGATGATCCCATTCATCGGTTGATTCCCTTGAGAACCATCACTGCCAAACATTTATTTCCCTGTAAGTGGCAAATAAATTGACCGAGGTAGTATAAGATTCATGAGGAATTGCACTTGATTGGATTAATGGATACCGAGATCTGGAAAACACTTTTCTATTGGTTGATACGGACCCACAGCATGGACAACACATCGATCCTGACACAGTGATCACACTTGCTATAAAGCGGATAGACATTCTTAGATCAGCCAAAGAAAGCGAATATACTGACACTTTCATGGAGGAATTTGAAGCGCTTTCTATGCGATTATTTGCACAAATGACTGTTGCTTGTACAAAATATCATTACGTTATCTAACCAGTTACTTTAGCCTGCTGCCGAGTGTGATGTCCATGGAGCTGGTGACAAGTAGCCCAGTGTAGTTGCCATTTGATGTAAGTAAAGTAAAGTACCCCCGTCACGCCAAGCGGCGTATAGGGAAATATGGTGTTAGTGACCCTATATTTTACAGACCTTCAGCACATGATTTTTGGGGTAATGTGGTCAGTATTACGCCCGTGCTGCTTTACTTTCTCAGAAAAAATCCGGTACCCATTATAAGGCTGGGTGAACCCGGAAGCCGTCGGTTGGGATCGAACCCTACCCCTTGTCCTTTGTAGTCCATTTCACTAACCACTGATCTATCGCGGCTCCCTTGCCATTTGATGTACTGACTTTTATTTTCCTTATTTCCCACCTTGTTTCCGACAGAAACACAATTTCTATGGGCTATCAAACCCACCTCTACCTAAATTGGCAAAACTGTAATCACCTTAGCTACCCATTATACTCACATTAATAATCTCCTTTTAACATGGCTTTAAAATGAACTGAAAAAAAATTTAATTAACTGATTCCCATGTTACTTATCCTGTTTTGTCATTAACTGATTGATTTTAATTGACCTATTTGAATCTACTTAATTAACTAACAAGAGAGATTCTCCATTACAATCAATCAATGAAATAGAACATTCGTCATATAGCGCTTTTATTTGTGATCTCATTTATTATGTTTTTAAATAGAATGTCTGCTTGTTGCATATTTATACAAATTGATAATAAATCATAAGTAATAAGCATATTTTCTATAACAATTCAGTGCACTAAAAAATTAATAAAACGTCAATCAACATAAAGCAATAGTAAATGTTAATCATTACATGAATTGTCGGTGCTCATTAACAGTTTTCACAAGCCAAGATTTTTGCAATGAAAATAAAAAATGCATAGTTTGTAAACCTAACCCGTGATAAACTTAGATGCTAATCCGTAAGTCGAAACCGAGCTGGGATTTCATTTATAGTCAGAATTATTGTTCGCTAAATACAAGAATGTATTTCAAGAATTACAATATTTTATATATATTTATTTATATTTATATTTACTGTACATATTTTTATAAATTAAAATGAGTGTAACATTAAATTATTATTGACTAAAATAAGAAAACTTTACTGTACCTAAATTCGTCTCTGTAACTGTTAATTGTTTAAATGATAAAATTAAGTCTAAATTATACTTTGAACTGACTCAAGGGGATATTGAAAAAAAGGAAAATAATGATTGTAGGAAACAAAAATAAATTCAACAAAATATATAACCTTAAAGCGGTATAGAGACCTTGCGACACTGCCATACACTATGTACGTACTTATAACGATGCCATTTCAGATATTACTGATTTCTTATTTTGTCTAGTCTTGGTCAAATTTCGTGTACTTGTCATTTTTATTTGGTTGGAAGAGGTCATCGATGTGTTTGTTCTTGGTGGCTCACAGTTTGTGTGTTGAAATATTAAAGGTATGCCACGTGTTTCACAATCGATGGTTCTGTATACCATGGTTTTTAATGGAGAAACAGAGAAACAGAAAAAGAAAGAAAGAAAGAAAAAGGAGAGATATAAATAAATAGGAAAAGAACATGACGGAGAGGATGTAAATAAATAGGAAAAGAACATGACGGAGAGGATAGGGAATATGGTGTTAGTGACCATACATTTTACAGACCTTCAGCACATGATTTTTGAGGTAATGTTGTCTGTATTACGCCCGTGGCGCTTTACTTTCACAGAAAAAAAAATCCGTTACCCATTTAAGGCTGGATGAACCCAGAAGCCGTCGATTGGGATCAAAACCTACCTCTTGTCCTTTGTAGTCCAGTTCACTAACAACTGAGCTATCGCGGCTCCCATTGGCAGCAGCAGTAGTAGTAATATAGTTCGTTCAGAACTTCATGCCCACAGAGTTTATCAATTATCTCGGAAACTGATAAATTTCTGTATTATTTTTCATGAAATCTTATTTCATCCAATTTATTTACGATTTTATAACATTTAAATACAAAGGTAGTCTGAATTTTGCACAAATCGTTTTTTGTTATATTTTAGGAAAATATCACACCGAGTGCTCTAAACATAAGATTTTACTGTAAATTATGTTAATTTTCTAACTAACCTCTCAGTGGATTGTGTCTTACAAATTACGGTTCAATGAGCGCGAGATGGTGATAAGATTGTGCTGAGAGCGCGTGAAATTTGTCTTTTAAAACGGTGAGTTGATTACAACAAATGTAGGCTTGTAAAATCGTACAATTTAGGACTACCATGAAAATCATATTTTTATTTACCTCAAAAAAGCAAAAATCTTTCGTAAATGCTTGACAGTAGGGACAAAAATCAGACTTAAGGTCGGTGAAAAAATATTTCATGAAAAAGGATTACAGAAATTCATCAAACAGTTTCCGAGATAATTAATCAACTCTGTGGGTACACATTTCTGAACGAACTGTAGTAGTAGTTGTAGTAAGTAGTAGTAAATAGTAGTAGTAGTTGTGGTAGATAGTAATAGTAGTTGTAGTAGGTAGTAGTAGTAGTGGTAGTTGTTGTGGTAGTAAATAATAATAGTAGTAGTAGTAGTAAGTAGTACTGGTAGTAGTTGTAGTAAGTAATAGTAGTAGTAGTTTGCCGATGTAATACGCCAATGAGACCTTGTTTAACCTCACAATATATTCCATTTAAAGTTGGACAGAACCGCTTTCTTCATATTTCCCGCCCGTTCCGTCGTTTTAATAAAAATACCAGTTTTGTTCAGCTTTTAAGAAAACAAATTTAAAAAAAAAATTTTGATATTATAATTTATAAATCATAACCTATAATCTTATAACAATATCACGGATACCAGTATTTTGTAAAATATATGGATTGTATCATGGAGTGTGGAAAGATGTTGAGAGACCGATATTTTCAGAATAAGATTACTTCATCGGAGAATAGTCATCTAATGGGCCGAGCACCTGCTCGAGGGGGTGCTTCTGATGATCAGATTGCCCCATGCTGCGAAGCTCTGTATAAAGAGTATATTAATACATGGTAGGATTGTCGTGATACATGGTCCATCCCTACATCTATCCACAATTATGTAGCAGTTCTATCGCTGTTGAATAATGTTCACTATGATTATGTAATTACACTTTTTTTCTTGTTTTCTTACTTATTCATGAATAAACATAATTACATAACCCACGTTGTCCCGTTTTTACCATCCTAATGTCCCGTTTTTACCATCCCAATGTCCCATTTTTATCATTCCAATGTCCCATTTTTACCAACCCAATGTCCCATTTTTACCATCCCAATGTCCCATTTTTACCAAACCCAATGTCCCGTTTTACCAACCCAATGTCCCATTTTTACCATCCCAATGTCCCATTTTTACTCACCCAATGTCCCGGCTTTACCATCCCATTGTCCCATTTTCTCCATGCAATATCCCCCTCTTTTGTTTCACGGAAACATATTCAGCCTCTCCTATGTTATTCCTGTTTTATGCATCTCCCAGGTTAATGTCTAGAGCCACCTGTTTCCTGCAGACGTTAATTAACATCTCACGGCTGCTTGCTGCCATTTAAAATGGCATTTTAGTTGCAGTAGCAGACATCTTGCATCAAACTTGGGTCAAGATGCTCTACAGCATCTCACTATTTCACAAGATTGATATATTTTTTTTTTTCATGAGGCTCAAATTTGTGACATCTCGAATGTGACATTTCTGGCTTCAATAATGTTTTCGTGTTACTGATGTTTTAGTAGACAAATGTTTATGAGGAGACTGACAAATGTGAAGTTACTTGGTGTGATATGTGTACTTTTACAGCAGAAATATTATTATAAAAGAAATATTATTATAAGAGAAGTGTTATTACAGGAGAATTGTTATTACAATTTGAGTTAGAAACTCTAGTCAGTACGAATGTACTATAAATGGATCACAGCCGTCTATAGCTTTACTTAGGCATTTGGATTGAGAGGAGAACCCCGGAAACACCCAAAGTATGACGTCTTTATCTATGCGAGCTAGAGGAGCCAGTAGTGGGGGTGTAACATATACTCCTACAAGGTTTGGTGACAGCTTTGAAAAAAATCATCATCATCGAGTGCCGTCTCTGCATCGAATGTTGGCTAACATGGAGCGTCATTCCACTCTGTCTCTTGCTTGATGGTTCAGATTGCCATAGGCTGACTTGTCCATCTTTTGATGTTACTCGTCCATGTTAGTCTTGGTCTGCCTCTTTTACCTTGTATTTTCCTTTCCAATATTACTTTTAGTAGGCTGTTGTGTCTTTTAACATGCACCCACAATTTCATTTGTCTTGTTCTAATTGTGTTTAGCAGTTCTCTTTTCATTTTCAGTTGTTTTAAAACTTCATCGTTTGTTTTCTTTTCTTCTCATCCAGTGCTACCTATTCTTCTATAAATCCACATTTCAAAGGCTTCAATTTTCTGTTCCTTTTTTTTTGGTCTAATGTCCATATTTTCTGCACCATACAGGAATATTGAGAAGATGTAACATTTTGCTATTCTTAGTTTTAGCCCAGGTGTTATTTGTTTTGATGTTAGTATATTTTTCATGGCATTAAAATTACTTTTTGCCATACCTATTCTTTTGTTTATTTCAGTTGTACACATTTTCAATCACTGGTGTCCCAGGTAGTTGTAGCTCTGAACTGTCTCCAGGTGTATTCCTTCAACTTTAATATTTATTTTTAGGTCTTGAGAATTTTCTTTGTTATGATCATAGTTTTAGTCTTTTTCAAATTCATACTAATTCTGACCTATGGAAGCGAATCATGGACAGTAGACAAACAAATGAAAAGACGATTAGAGGCCACAGAGAGGGATTTCTCAGAAGAATATTGAAAGTTCCCTGGACAGCTAAAAAGACCAATGAGAAAGTTCTCAAAGAGGCCAACACAAAAAGGAGCTCTTAAAAAACATCAGAAAGAAGCAATCAACATTTTTCGGGCACATCATGAGAAGAGGAAAGTTGGAATACTTGGTTACAACTGGCAAAACAAAAGGAAAGAGAGATTGCGGACGACAAAGAGAGAAAATACTGGATAGCTTGGTGTCATGGCATGGTTGAAAACAGTCAACAACAGAACTGATACGATGCACTGTAGATAGAAGATTGTGGAGGGACATGATCGCCTACGCCAACCGGTATGGCACATGATGATGATGATCTAGTCATATTTTTTGCTTGTTATTTGCAAAAAAAGGACAACAAAATACATTGTATTTTTAAATTGTTTAATTTTAATAGTTGTATTTATATAGCAGCAGTTTTGTTGTGTTTCTTTTTGTAAAGCTGTCACCATACCTTGTTGGAGTGTACGCTACACCCCACTACAGGCTCCCGCTACCAGCTTTACCGCAGCACTACATTTATTTGCCCGTTCCCTATGCGAGGTATAGACGACTAACGTCATTTTACCCACAACCGCCCCAGCTAGCAAAGCTAAATCGTCACAAACATTGGGTCATTACTTTCATTCCGCGGGCCTTAGTAAACAATAGGTAGTTGTGGATGAATCATGTATGTGTTTTATCTTCTAAATGAAAAGATGAACTTTTCTTTTTTCTTTCTTTCTTCTTTCTTTCTTTCTTTCTTTCTTTCTTTCTTTCTTTCTTTCTTTCTTTCTTTCTTTCTTTCTTTCTTTTTTCTTTCTTTCTTTCTTTCTTTCTTTCTTTCCGTCCATGAACTGTTTTTGCTTGGGAGGATTACATTATTCGTATGCATCATCGACAGACTTTGCAGCTTAACTCAAAGACGCTATCGCTGGTAAATAGCTACCAGGAACGTCAGGAGAAAGTTATACATTTTCAAAAGACGTACATTCTTTGTAGACACCAACTTATTGCCTAATTTTCATTACAATAAAAATTCTGCGCACAAAACATTTAAATTATTAATATTCTTTATGCTTCTTTATTATCATCATTATCATCATCAATGTTATCTTCGTCAACTTCTTCATCCCAAAACTCTGGGAGTCGTTTGGTCACCACTGACTGAATTCGTCAGCCTTCTCCGTGTAACTCTATCTTCGGTTATTCTTTGGGATTCTGTAATGTCGAGGTCTATCCATACTCTGATGTTATCATCCCATATTTCTACCACTTCTTCTCCCTCCCTTCGCTGGTCCTTCCAGATTGGTCTTTGCCAGGCTAGATGTTCGAGATATGTTACCAAATCATTTCATTTTGCGTTTCTGAACAACAGCCAGAAGATCAGAATTACTCCAAATTGCACGCTGTTGCGCACGTTTCCATTCGCGATCTCAGAAAGTGATGCTCGAAACCTTACAATAACATTTTACCCCCACATCTCGTACAAAATTAACCCCCTTTTTGTAATGTAAAATGCATAGTGGCCGCTGGTCGTCTATGATAATGTGTTTGTCATTGCAGCTATTACCTCCCATGATAGCATATTATGTGCCCATTATTCCAGTTATTTCACTGAAACATGGGGATAATGTGTGCGTGTACGTGGTGTGTGTGTGTGTGTGTGTGATCAAGTAATACTTGTAATAGTTATTTTAATTATTGCTGCAGTAGTCTTGGAAGTAATATTATTAATAATGTTTGCGTAGAAGTAAAAGTAACTTATTCTTGTCTTCTACCTCTTGTTGTCTATTAGCGAGCAGCGAAAATGAAGTATTACTGACAGTGTGCTTTAGTTAGCCTCAATCATGGTGCTTTGTGTGATGTCACTTTCCTGTCCATCTCTTGCCGTGAAAATAAAAAAAAGAGAGGGTATGGTTGCAACTTTACGTAGGTGAAAAACAAAACGATTTGCAAAACAAATCAACACAACAATAAAACAAAAACAAAACGACGTTGCACTCTTGTTTTCCTCTTTAAAAAAAATGTATTCTGATCATCTGCTTTAGCATCTTCATGCATTTGTATGTCTTTACCTCCACCCAATCTCTTGGAGGCCCTCTTACTACTGCTGATAACCACGTTTCGTGTCCAAGTCATTTAATTTGGGTTGTTGATGAGAATCTAACTAAAGTATCAATAAAAAAAATAACGCTGAAAGAAAAAAAAAGAAGAGAAAGACATAGAAGAAAGGTAAATCAAATTGATGCGCCTTAGGAAAATCCATTGGCCCATAGATACAACACTACAGACAAAACTATATGGGCCACTGCAAGAATTGCAAAAGACAGTAAAATTCATACAGGAGACGACATTGCTGATATAGACAATACTTCGAGCGAACGAAAGATAGATAGATAGATGGCGCCTTATATTTCACAAACTTGTAATTAGTGGCCGTCTGATACAGTCACCAGTGAAGGGAACAGGACAAGTGGCCATACATCATTCACAACTTTACGGTACCGTAATGGCCAGCGGTGTGGAATTGGGGGAGTTCTAGAATAGTCGGTCGATTGCAGAGTGACAGATGGGACAACGCTGGGAAAACTAGAAAGAGAGCCAATGTTGTTCTTTATGAATCGCATCATCATCAAGTACCATGCCTGCTGGAATAGGTGATCATGTCTCTCCACAACTTTCGATCTGTACAGTTATTTATCATTTTTGTTGTTGACTTCTGCCAAGCAGTTCTCTGAAGCTGTCTGGTATTTTCTTTCTTTGCTTCCCTCTATCTCTTCGTCCCTCAATCTTCCCATTTATTCCAATATATCCCAAGCGTTCCCTTATCCTTACATGGCCAAAAAAATGATGATTGTTTCTCCTAATTTCGCTAATTAGCTCTCTTTTTTTTGCTTTGGACTCTTTCAGAATGTTTTCATTACTATTCTTAACTGTCCATGGTATTCTCAACATTCTTCTGTAAAACCACATTTCTACAGCCTCCAGTTCGTTCGTTCGTCGCTTTCGTCAGCTTTGACCTCTGACGAAGTCCCACCCACTCAATTTGTGGGACTGAATTTTGCGTGTAAAGTCTGTTTTTATCCCATTACAGGATGCCCCTCGCCATGCAGGCAGATTTACTCCGACTCAGAGGTACACTAATTTTTAGGGAATTAGTAAAACCCAGGTGTCCTCGCCAGGGTACGAACCCGGCTGTTGCCGTGGTAAGCCAACCGCCTATCGATTGCGCTAAACGGACACCCTACAGCCTCCAGTAATTTCTTGTCTGTTGTCCTATTGTTCATGATTCGTATCCATATGTTCAGATACGCTCTAATATTTAAGAACTCATTTTCTTGTTTCTATTGTCAAAAATGGATTGCATAGTATCTTCCTCATTTTATTGGAAAGCTGCTTTGCTTTAGCAATTCTGCATCTCACCTCTGTTGTACATCTACCATCTGAGGTTAACAGGAATAGTATAAGGGAAATCTAATTTAATCAGTCTTTTTGTTTTATTTCTTGTTCTATCTGGATATTAGTAGCAACACAATCTCTGCAAGTAATCTAAGATGTCTCAAGTGTAAAAAGCTTTGTTCATTACTTGTTCTTCTCTTTATTCATCACGGTCTGTCTCCCTACGTCCCTGCCTACGTACCTTCCTACCCATCTGTCCGTCCGTCCGTTTAAATCTGTCTAATCTGTCTTGTCTGTCTAATCTGTCTTGTCTGTCTAATCTGTTTTGTCTGTCTAATCTGTCTTGTCTGTCTAATCTGTCTTGTCTGTCTAATCTGTCAGCCCTCCTGCGTACTTGCCAACGAACGAACCTGCCTACCCATCCATCATCCAGCCTTACATCTATCTATCATTCATCCAGTCATACATCTATCCATCCAGCCATACATCTATCCATCCATCCATCAATCATCCATTAACCAATCCAGCCATCCATACATCTATACATCCATCTAGTAATCCATGCATCCATCCATCCATCATTCCATCCAAAATAGCGATTAGAACAGTTCGTATTTAAACACCAAGATATTGTAAATGGTTTTGCTATTTCTCTAGACAAGTAATGATGCATGTCCTGACTAATGACTGACTGTTCAAGGTGCTCATTATCGAGCTGTCTAAACCAGGTAACATTGACAAATGTGTCAATATAAACTACAGAGTAATACTACACGAGATTAGATGCGATAGAAAGCATCCAGCCTTGATAAGCATGTAATAACACCATGATCAACCAATCATACCTTTACTATTTTCTGTGAGTGATTTAAATCCAGTAGACATTTGCTTTCTGTTTTATATATTTCTTAGTTATGTGTCTGTCTTTCTATATTTGTTTCTCTCAATGTGTTATCTGTCTCTCTTTATTTTTATGTTCTTGAACCTCTTATATCCTTCTTTCTTTGCCTCTCTGTGTCTATCTTGTGTGTTTGTCTTTTTACCTCCCTCTCTGAGACGTCTTTCTTTCTCTCATTGTTTCTCTGTCTATCTTGTATGCTATTTTAAAATCTGCCCTTATGAGTCTTATTATTCTCTTTTGCCTCTTCCATTGTCGGACGTATATTTGTGTCTCTACGTATATCATATACTCTCTCACTCTCTGCCTGGAGCCTCTGTTTGTCTATTATTGTGCATGAGATATCTTTGCCTCTTTGTCTCTAATTGTTGTAGTCAGCATCATCATGTGCCATACCGGATGGCGTAGGCAATCATGTCCTTCCACAATCTTCTATCTACAGTGCATCGTATAAGTTCTTTTGTTGACTATTTTCCATGCCACGACACCAAGCTATCCAGTATTTTCTCTCTTTGTCGTCCGCGATTCTCTTCTTTTATTTTGCCAGTTGTAACAAAGTATTCCAACTTTCCTCTTCTCATTATGTGCTCGAAAAATTTCTATTTAATGTTTTTTAGGAGTTCCCTTTTTGTGTGGTCTCTTTGAGAATTTCCTCCTTGGTCTTTTTAGCTGTGCAGGGAACTTTCAACATTCTTCTGAGAAATCCCATCTCTGTGGCCTCTAATCGCCTTTTCATTTGTTTGTCCACTGTCCTTGATTCGCTTCCATAGGTCAGAATTGGTTGTATATAGCACATATGAACTCTCTTTCTCACTTCAATTAACATATATTTGTTACATAAGATATTTTCATTTTCTGAAATGCTATTTTGACCTGGGCTGTTCTCCTTTATTTATGTGGTGCATCTTCGATCTGATGTTATTATTGTGCCCAAGTATTTGACGCGTTGCACTTGTTTCAGATAGCTTGTGGTATATGTTTGTTTTCTTCCTGTTTATTTTATATTAATACATCTTCCTTCCTCCCTATTGTTTCTTTCTTTTTTGTCTCTCCTTGATGTATCATATCTTGTCTCTTCATATGTTTATTATATCTTTCTCCTTTGTCTCTTTATGTGTATATTTTGTATTTCCTTGTTCGTCTCTCACAGTATTTTATAATTTCTCTTATTTTTATCTATCTCCCTTTCTCCGCATTATTGCCTCTCTGTCTTCGCCTCTCCCTGTCCATATTATATTTTTCTTTATTTTTTATGCATTCTGTACATTGCATTTTTATTTAGTTGTATTTTACTGTATATTAATTATATTATTTTTTTTGGTTTTTATACCTATTTCTATAATTTTCTATAATTCTCTCCTTTTCTTTCGAGCTATCACCGTATTTCTTTCTTTCTTTCTTTCTTTTCTTCTTTTTTTTTTCTTTCTTACTTACTTACTTTCTTTCTTTCTTTCATTACCTCTCTATTCTCTTCCTTCCTTAAACAATTAGACCACGGATGGCCAGTATTGCCCAAAAAGAACGTTAATTCTGTCTGGTAGACTTACCGAACCACTGGGTGTAAGTCTGAGGGTTGGGAGATCACCCCGCGGCCACGAAATCGAACAGCGTGAGCCGAGTGCCAGGCGAGTGGGGTACGGGAGACAGCGAGAGATTGAGAGAGAGTGTGGAGAGATAGAAAGACAGATTGAAAGAGAGAGATGGGAAGAAATAAACCAGGAGCTCTATCGTAAATTGTCAGGGCACCCTAGAATCGCGCCAGCCTCCCAGGAGTTTATCTGTGAGCAGATTTGGCCTGCGAACCTCCGGACGTGAGAGGAATACCAAGAAGGAATCGCTGTACATTCAATCCTGTTATAATTCCAGTAATATAGTCTTTTGACAGTGCGTATATTCTTCAGACAAGTCGCATTGCTTTCATACAACTCGTTTAGTCTTGATAAATTGTGTCAATTTTCTTAAATTTTGCAGTCTCTACTTTACGCATATAGTAATAAACACTTGGCAATGTCAACCTGAACAAATCGTGATAACCTTCAGATAATTGCATAATCATCGGACACTTTGTACAGTCTTCATTTATTTTGAAGTCTTCAAAAACTTGTGGTTTTAAAATCAGATAATTCAAACAATAGTGTGTGGACTTTAGCTGCGTTGCACATTATGAACTCTCTGCTGGGTAAGTTATTTTTCTTGCATTAATGATTATCTCTTGTGAATTGAAGTATGTTTTGTAAAACTAGGAATAGTTGTGCTAAGTCCACGTGTCTATTTCATGTTTATATGTCCAATGTTCAAAGATACACGATTTATTATACCGCTATAATATTCAAAACAAATAAACAATGAAGATTTCCCATTACTGCGACTTTCTAAGCACACTAACTATATTTTTGAATTTGGTAAATTTATTTTACTTTCTTATATATCACAGGTCTCATTGTTTAACATTATAGCGGCGTTTGTTGTGTTTTTAAGTACTTTTATAATATTGATACCTTCCTTTTTTCCCTAAAGATATTCCAGAAACTGTTTCTTTCACTCTCAGCTGTTGGTGTTAGTAAATTTATTGTCTTATTGTGTGATAGGAAACACTTTAAACAGAGCTTTGTAGGAGGCGGCAATCTGATCATCAGAAGTGGATCCTCGAGCAAGTGTTTCGACCCTTTAGCTTCTTGACACTCTGAGGGAGGTGGGCCACCTGGGTCATGACTCCCAGGCGTCGACCTCCTGCTGCATTGAACTTTATAGCTTACAATATATTTGACACAAGATAAGAACAACTACTCTACGCTAAACTTCAGGTAGATATCGGAGCACATTGAATCCGGTGTGCAGTGTTGATGATCCTAATAACAAACAACAAGTGTTAATGTCTACAATCTATAACTAACAATATTACAAGCATAAATATCCACAATTTGTTTCTTGCATTGTCTGATCTTGGGAGCCGCGATAGCTCAGTAGTTAGTGAACTGGGCTACAAAGGACAAGAGGTAAGGTTCGATATAACCGACGGTACCGTTCACCCAGCCTTAAATGGGTACCTGATTTTTTTTCATGGGAAAGTAAAGCGGCACGGGCGTAATACCGACCACACTACCCCAAAAATCATGTGCTGAAGGTCTGTAAAATTTATGGTCACTAACACCATTTTCCTATACGCCACTTGGCGTGACAGGGGCTCTTTACTTTTTTTTACTTTTTATTGTCTTATCTTCTTCAGCGCTCACCTGTTAAATGGACAGGGACACTGTATTGCTATTTTAATGCCAAACTTTCGGCATGACTATCATCTTCTCGTCGGTACATTTTTTTAATTGCTTAAAAGTTTTATGTATTTTGGCCAGCTCTTTCGATTTGTCACTACCAAGGGTTGTTTAATGTAAACAGTCACACGGGACCTCCTGTTTGTCGCCGTTATTAAGAGAGCTTGGCATCGATTCTCACTACACAGAGACAAGGGGATGGTAAAGCCACGAACAAACGACGAATTTGAAAAGAAAAATGCTCACTGCTTTCGATGGGCTCGAACCTGGGAGCTTCTTGTCCAGAGGCGATACATTTACTCTAGGTCAGCGGTGCTCAAACTTTACTTTACTGCGGACCCCCATTAAATACGTTTTTTAATTCACGGACCCCCATTAAATACGTTTTGTAGTCACAGACCCCCATTAAATACGTTTTGTAGTCACGGACCCCCATTAAATATGTTTTGTAGTCAGGGACCCCCATTAAAACGTTTTGTAGTCACGGACCCCCATTAAATACGTTTGTAGTCAAGGACCCCCATTAAATACGTTTTGTAGTCAAGGACCCCCATTAAATACGTTTTGTAATCACAGACCCCCATTAACTACGTTGTGTAGTCACGGATCCCCATTAAATATGTTTTGTAGTCAGGGACCCCCATTAAAACGTTTTGTAGTCACGGACCCCCATTAAATACGTTTTGTTGTCACGGACCCCCATTAAATACGTTTTGTAATCACAGACCCCCAAACTACGTTGTGTAGTCACGGACCCCCATTAATACGTTTTGTAATCACAAACCCTGTTAAATAAGTTGTGTAGTCACGGACCCCCATTAAATAAGTTTTGTAATCACAAACACCTGTTAAATAAGTTGCGTAGTCACGGACCCCCATTAAATACGTTTTGTAGTCACGGACCCCCATTAAATATGTTTTGTAGTCAAGGACCCCCATTAAATACGTTTTGTAATTACAGACCCCCATTAACTACGTTGTGTAGTCACGGACCCCCATTAAATACGTTTTGTAATCACAAACACCTGTTAAATAAGTTGCGTAGTCACGGACCCCCATTAAATACGTTTTGTAGTCACGGACCCCCATTAAATATGTTTTGTAGTCAAGGACCCCCATTAAATACGTTTTGTAATTACAGGCCCCCATTAACTACGTTGCGTAGTCACGGACCCCATTAAATACGTTTTGTAATCACGGACTACTTGGTTGTCAGGTCAGGCTATTTTACCTGCTCATGTATGCAGTGAACAGTACAACTTGTGGCTGACCTGCTGTCTTGCAGGTAAGCTCAGGAGAGTAAAAGGCTAAGAGAGGGTACCCCGAAGTAAAAACAACCCCACTGCCTTGTTGGTGAGACTTTTTAGTCAAAGGCTAGCGGAGCCAACCGTAAACAAACCGACAGAAGGCAACAGAAAACCACCGTCGTAACTTCTTTGTGCAACCATGAATCGCAACACAACAATGTTTCATAGATTACACTAATGCATTTGACAAAGTAAAGCCCCAAGAAATAATCACAATTTTAGAAAACATAAACGTAGACAGCAAAGATCCAAGAATAGTAAAGAACATGTACTGGCAACAAACAGCGCCATAAGAACTGGAAACCAATTGGGAATGTTTCAAGAAATAAAACAGGGTGTTAGACAAGGCTGAGTGCTGTCACCAGATTTGTTTAATATCTATAGTAGGATTATTTTAAGATCCATAAGGGACATGCCTGGAATAACAGTTGGAAGTCATAATATAAATAATCTAAGGTGTGCTGATGATACAGTCTTAATCGCTAAGAGTGAAAATGAGTTACAAGAAATATTGGACATTATAGTGAAAGAAAGCAAAAATAAAAGACTCGGCCTTAATAGCAAAAAGACAGAAGTAATGGTAACAACAAGAAAAATGACATCAACTCAGTGCAGAATAAAGACAAGTGGAACAATATTAAAACAGGTAAATGAATTTAAATACTTGGGAATTTTGTTAACATTCGACGGAAGATGTACAAAAGAGGTGAGATGCAGAATGGCTCAGGCAAAAGCAGCTTTCCAGGAAATGAGGAAGGTACTACGCAATCCATTTTTGACAATAGAAACAAGAAAAAAAGTTCTTAAATGTTATGTAGAGCCAGTCTTAACATATGAATGTGAATCATGTACAATAGGACAACAGACAAGAAAATCACTGGAGTTTGTAGAAATGTGGTTTTATAGAAGAATGTTGAGAATACCATGGACAGTTAGGAAGAGTAATGAAAATGTTCTTAAGGAGGTCAAAGCAAAAAAGAGAGTTAATTTACAATATTAGGAAGAAACAATCATAATTTTTTGGCCAAGTAATGAGAAGAGAACAACTTGAATATATTGTAAGAACTGAAAAAATTGAGAGACGAAGAGATAGAGGGAAGCAAAGAGAGAAAATACCAGACAGCTTAAGAGAATGGCTTGGCAGAAGGTCAACAACAGAAATAATAAAGAACTGTCGAGATCGAAAGTTGTGGACATGATCACCTATGCCAGCAGGCCCGCTACTTGATGATGATGAGTCACGGACCTCCATTATATACGTTTTATAGTCACGGACTTCCATTATATAAGTTTTATAGTCACGGACCCCCATTAAATACGTTTTGTAGCCACGGACCCCCATTAAATACGTTTTGTAGGCACGGACCCCCATTATATACGTTTTGTAGACACGGGCCCCCATTAAATACGTTTTGTAGTCACGGACTCCCATTAAATATGTTTTGTAGTCACGGACCCCCATTAAATACGTTTCATAGTTATAGACCCCAATTAAATACCTTTCGTAGTCACAGACCTTCATAAAATATTTTGTGTAGTCACGGACCCCCATTATATACGTTTTCTAGTCACGGACCCCATTAAATACCTTTCGTAGTCACAGACCTCCATTAAATACGTTGTGTAGTCACAGACCCCAATTATATTAGCTTCTAGTCACGGACCCCATTAAATACCTTTCGTAGTCACAAACTCACGTTAAATACGTGTGTGTAGCCACAGACCCCCATTATATACGTTTTCTAGTCACGAACCCCCATTAAATAGCTTTCGTAGTCACAGACTCACGTAAATACGTTGTCTAGTCACATACCCTTGAATGTGACTAATGATGGATGCGGTGTCTGTTTTTTTTTTTAACAACTGAACACTTTTGGTTAATATGGTAGACACAACATCATGCTGTCTTTCTTTCACAGACACATCTCCGGTAAAATTTAAAATGGTTCATCCTCGAAACGGGTCGGGCGTAAGAATGAACCTAACCCTTCTCCACACCACAAACAGCTCTCCCTTGCTGCGCCACCGCTGCTTTAATCAGTCAATGGCAGTATCGACATGACGATTATGTAAGTCTGCAGTAAAGATAGAGTAGCTACAATAAAAGATAGAGTAGCTACAATAAAAGATAGAGTAGCTACAATAAAAGATAGAGTAGCTGCATTAAAAGATAGAGTAGTTACAATAAAAGATAGAGTAACTACAATAAAAGATAGAGCAGCTACAATAAAAGATAGAGTAGCTGCATTAAAAGATAAGAGTAGCTACAATAAAATAAAAAGATGTTTTTACTTCGACGATGAGACAAGACTAAGCAGTAAACCAATGTTTCTACTTCGGCAGGTCTTCACTGGGACCAAGAAAATTAGTAATCGTTGCCTGTGCAGTGGAACAGGATGTGCACGGATCGACACTGTCAACAGAATTTACCAATGCATTTTGAAAATAGATGTGACAAGTGGTGGAGCAGATATGGGGGAATTCCTGACTGCTATGAAACTGGCTCCGTGGATAGAATAGAAAATGATCACTAAAACAAGCAGTATTTTAAAAATCGGAAGAAAAAAATCTAAAAGAAATCTGAAAAGAAAAAAAGAATTGAAAACTGAATGATCATGTCGCTCCACCTAAATAACAGAAAATGAGTTGTCCTGGACATTTGTTTTTTCTTTCTTTAGATTTATCTGATGTTTTGTTTGTATTGAGGACTTTACACGTTAGTTTGAAGTCAAGTCTTGTCTTTTTTGAAAAACTGATTAATACTTTCTTGCCTCTTTGTTTTCAATGTATCAACATTGAACAGTATGTAAACAAGTAAATACCTACCTACTTAATGACCCACTCACCCAACTACCGACCTACTTGTCTATCGGTCTGTCTGTGTATTGTTATTTAAAGCCGTAGACGGCACATAGGGCAGAAATTCTAGACGACTGTTGTGTTCGATGATCTTATAACTGTCAAACTTTGCACAGGACCTGCATTGTGTCTGGCCACAGGGTTCTGTTCTGGAAGAGTTGCTCAATCTCAGCGAGGAAGCTGATGCCTTCTTTTGCTGCCTCTCTCTTCAATGTTCTTTTAGTTTTTCTCTAGGTCGGCCTCTTTTTTTGCCTTCTAGTTCTCATTTGAGGGCCTGCTTTGAGATTCATTTGTTGTCTCTTTTCATCAGATGGCAACATATAACGACCTTCTTCTCTTGCTTATAGTTGATATTTTTGGATGCTTTGTCATCTCTTATTTCTGCATTAGTCTTGAACTCATCCCATGGCATACGAAATATTTTCCTCAGACATTTGTTTTCAAATGCCTCCAGTTTATTTTCTATTTCTTTAGTTGTTTTCCAGCTCTCACATGAATAAGTCAGGGTAGATAATACATTTGATTTGAAAATCCTGAGCTTTGTTTTTTACTTAGCAATTTTCATTAACACATTTTATCAAGGTTTCTGAAAGCTGCCTTTGTCATTCTGATTTAATTTTTTTTCTTTGTATCTCCTTCTTGATTTATGCAGCATTCAAGATATACAAAGTGATCTATTTCTTCCATTACTTTTGCTTCAAGATATATTTTCTTCTTCTGGGCGAAGTTGAATTTTCATTACTTTTGTTTTTTCTTTGTTAATCTCAAGTTCAATTTTCCTAGCCGTTGATGACATGGCATCTGTTTGTTTTTAGCATCATGTTCACATCGTTATTGATAAGAACTATGTCGTTCGCAAAATCGAGGTCCTCCAAGTGGGATGTGTCCATCCAATGCCTTTGTCGCATGTACAGCTCTTCTGCTTAATGAAGTCGATGGCATTTCCTAATAACAAGGGAGATCAAATATATCCTTGTGTCACTCCGATATCAAACTGGAACCATTCACCAAATCCTGCCTCTGTGCGAAATACACATGAGAAGCTGTCATATAAATCTTTGATGATGTTAATAATTTGTTGGTGGTATTCCACATTGTCTGATGTTCTACATGACGTGGAAAGCCTTTTGAAATCAATAAAATTTAGACGTGGTCTCAGCTTTTTCTATATATTTTCTCGTAGAATTCTTAGGGTGAAAATATGATCAAGGCAGCGTCTACCTTTCTAAATCCTGCTTGCTCTTCACGCCAAAACAATGTCTATGACATTCTTGATTCTGTTGATGATGATCTTAAAGAATACTTTAGAGACAACTGATAGAAGAGTCACGCCTCTCCAGTTGTTGCGATCCTTGAAATTGGCCTTTTTGGGAATTTTGACATTATACCTCTCTTCCACTGTGTTGGTACCTTTTCTTCTTTCCATATTGCGTTACATTTTCTGCCGGTGTTTTAAGTTATGATTATCCATTGCTTTTAGCATCTCTGATTGTATATCATCTTCACCTGCAGCCTTGCTGTTAGTCATGAGCATTATAGCCGTCTCAACATCATTTAAAGTGACGTCATCTAAGTTTATATCTAACTGTGAGAGGTGTCTTCTTCTTCTACCTTTCAGCTCCCTGTAGATCATAGGTCTACAACAAACACTTTCCAAGTCGTTCTGTTTCTTGCCATTCTTTTAAGATTATTCCATGTCTTCCCCATCGTCTTCATCTCTGCTTCTGTCTGTCTTCAAGAATTTCCTGGTCTTCCTCTTTGTCTTTTTCCCTGGGGATTCCAAAAATAGGCCTGTTGTGTAATACTCTCAGTTTGCTTCCGCAGTGTGTTCTTTGACTTGTCCATGTTTATGAAGGTTTTCGGCTTACTTTTTTACCGTATTGGATAACTAGTCCCATGCCCAACCCTCCTTTCTCGCCTCTGACGACACATGCCTGGTAGGGTACAGCGCCGCTATTCTATACTCCCCTCTCGGGCCCCGGCGTGAGGTTGGTGTGCTGGCTGTATAATCTGTTCAATGCCTTGGTATTGGACAATTAAGAATTCCTTGACATATTTCAACCGATCGTGACTTTATTTCTTCACTGGATGCTAATATGATTTCCACATTGTTTGTAACACGTGCCCCACTAGATGTAAAAGTGTTTGTTAGCATCTTCTGTACACTATAAAGAGTTCTACTATCACTCACCTTTTCAGTTTTCTCCGCCTTTATTGCCAGGTTATCTATATTGTGTTCTCTGCCTCTTCTAGTCGAGCTTTTACTTTGTTGTCTAATTCTTTGAAAGTTGTTTGTTTTTGCCAGGTCTCTTCCATGGTCCGTCTCTACATCCATCACAGCTGTCTTTGCTTCTCTCCTTTCTTGTATGTGTTTCCATGTAATATCAGAAAACCATGTCTTTCTTTCTATCTTCTTCATCCCCGCTCTTGCTTCTGCCGATGACATTAGAACTGTCTTACGGAATGTCCACATTTCATCTATGGTTCTAATATAGTTTGCCCAGCAAAACATAGCAGTTACTGAGTTCCAGGTTGAAGTTACACTTAATATTCTCGTCTTTCACTTTGTGGCTGTCTATCTTCAGAGACTTGCATTTTTTAAAATAGTTTTAATTTACAGTTTTAATTGTATCTTTTCAAAGCATAAATTAGAATAACTGTTAATATCCGCCGCTAACGCCGTTGTCATCATGTTGCAGACATTGTCAGTTATAAATTGCTCTTACGTCTCTCAAAGATGTTCTAAATTTCCTCCTAGTACACAGGTGGTCAATCTGGTTTTTTTTTGGTTCTATCATCAGAATAGAATGGGAGTCACAATAGCTCAGTGGTTAGTGAACTGGACTACAAAGGACAAGAGGTAGGGTTCGATCCTGATCGACGGCTTCCAGGTCCATCCAACCTTTAATGGGTATCGGATTTTTTCTTGGAAAGTAAAGCGTCAGGGGTGTAATACGACAACATTACCCCAACAATCACGTGCCGAAGGTCTGTAAAAATTATGGTCACTAACATCACATTCCCTATACGCCACTTGGCGTGACGGGGCTCTTTACTTTTACTTATCAGAAAAGAATGATTAACCAGTAATGACCAACGATAAACAAAACATACTTTAACATGTTTTAAGAAATGCTCTCAAACAACGGAAGTTACCAGACACTGAGATCAATATACATTGGTAAATTCCTTGACAAGGCCGCTTCATCATACTCGACTGCACATGCGACTATTCTTCTCTTACGACATGCTTGGCAGATAACAGTGGCTCTATTCTTTTATTCCCTCACAATGGGGGCAGGTAGCCACATCCATGCATTTTTGGGAAATGCTGTGATAAATGGTGGAGCGGGTATGGTGAATTTCTGACTATAATTAAATTGGATTAATGTATCCAATAACATAGCATTACAGAGTTGATTATGGGCATGCATACCACGAACATAACTCGAACTCATTAGAAGATCCTTAGATCATCTCGTGCAATAACTCTACTGTAAGATATTGTTTTAAACGTAATATGAACTACAGATATTACAACACACAGACAAAGTAGTGAGTACTGAAATATATACTTAGAATTTCAAGAAATCACCATCATCATCATGTGCCATACAGGTTGGCGTAGGCGATCATGTCCTTCCACAATCTTCTGTCTACAGTGCATCGTATCAGTTCTGTTGACTGTTTTCCATGCCATGATACCAAGCTATCCAGTTTTTCTCTCTTTGTCGTCCGCGATCTCTTTTCTTTTTCTTTTACCAGTTGTAACCAAGTATTCCAACTTTCCTTTTCTCATGATGTGCTCGAAAAATATTGATTGCTTCTTTATAATGTTTTTTTAGGAGTTCCCTTTTGTGTTGGCCTCTTTGAGAACTTCCTCATTGGTTTTTTAGCTTTTTTTTTCAAGAAATATAAAGTGATTAAGTAATAATATTACAATAATAAAAATGTTGATTGTTTCTTTCTGATGTTTTTTAAGAGTTCCCTTTTGTGTGCTGGTCTCTTGAGAATTCCCTCATTGGTCCTTTTAGCTTTTTTTCAAGAAATATAAAGTGATTAAGTGTAATTATTTATAATAATGTGAATTATGAGTAACATTACAATGATTCCTTCGAGAAAAATAAAGTGATCAAAATAAGTAACGGGGAAAAAATTAGGAAATAAAACTATCAGAAAGATAGTGTTATTTTGCTGGAGAAAAAAAGAAAACTCCATTTACATAATATGAGCAAAGATAGAAACATCCCTTCAGATGCAGGAAGATCTTTACGTTTGCCTCAAAAAATACGCTCACGTTTCTGTATTTTGATGATGCCAGAAATGTCAGGATGATGCATTTATTAGAGAATGCCATGTACAAAATACTGTAATGGGAAAAAACAATGTAAAGTTTTGATAGAAGGTAAAGAACCGTCGAACCGCTAATGACAAATTGTAATTATCTAGGAAATCTTATAACAGATATAGGAAGATGTATGTGGGACTGGAGTAAATAAGATCTCGGCATACATCATGCTTGAGGAAGCTGAAACACATTTTGACAAATCAGTGTTTGCTTTTCGAAGTGTGAAAATGTGTCTTGTAATAACTTTCTATATATAACCAATATTGTTTTATGGACGCGAATCATGGGCATCTAACAAACACTCCGTTATATCTCTTGCGAAATCAAATTTTCATTAATAAGAAAATGATGCTTCATAGATTACAGCAAGACCTTTGACCGCATAAAACATCAGAAGCTGTGGAACACATCTTGAAAGATATGACCTTATCATTATCATCAAGTACGGGTCTGCTGGCATAGGTGATCATGTCTCTCCACAACTTTCGATCTCAACAGTTATTTATCATTTCTGTTGTTGACCTTCTGCCAAGCCATTCTCTTAAGCTGTCTGGTATTTTTTTCTTTTTGCTTCCCTCTATCTCTTCGTCCCTCAATTTTTCCAGTTGTTACAATATATTCCAGTTGTTCTCTTCTCATTACATGGCCAAAAAATGATGATTGTTTCTTCCTAATATTCGAAATTAGCTCTCTTTTTGCTTTGACCTCTTTCAGAACATTTTCATTACTCTTCTTAGCTGTCCATGGTATTCTCAACATTCTTCTGTAAAATCACATTTCTGCAGACTCCAGTGATTTCTTGTCTGTTGTCATATTGTCCATGATTCACATACATATGTTAAGACTGGCTCTACATAAATTTACGAACTCTTTTTCTTGTTTCGTTTGTCAAAAATGGATTGCATAGTATCTTCCTCATTTTTTCGAAAGCTCCTTTTGCCTGAGCCATTCTGCATCTCACCTTTTTTGTACATCTTCCGTCTGAGGTTAACAAAGTTCATAAATATTTGCTAAACACACCTAGTACAACTTAACGAATCACTATATCACGAACAGCAAGCAGGTATCAGAATAACGGGCGAAACATAAACTGGTTTGAAGCACAAATCCGGATGAGGCAGTGACGTATCCGCTCTCCATGCCTATTCAACATCTATGCTAAGAACATCATGAGAAATGTTAGAAACGATGATAGATTTTTGAAGTTCGATCGATACCTTATTAACAAATGGCAACGTAATTCCAGAACTTAGATACGCTGATGACACAGTCCTCCTCTCAAAGTGAAAAAGAATTAACAGAAATAATTGTGTATCAAAAACATGATGAAGAGTAAAAATTTACATTTATCTAAATATTATAAAACCAAGATAATGTCCACGAACAAAGCAAGAATGCCAACTAAAAATAATCATCACCAATGAAGGAAATGAAATTGTAACAAACTATGAATATCTGACTAACAATGAAGACTGCCAGAAGATCAAAATATTACGAATAAGGAATGGCAGCACAAAAATTAAACGCCACGAGGAACATCAGGCACAATACCTAGAGTCAGTAAAATTAAAATGACTGAGGGCGTGTTACTTTCTTGATAACACGTGTTTGTGAATCATGACCAGTCTCACAAACAACGAAGTAGAAAATGAAATCTTTTAATTCGGAACAAAATGCTACAGAAAAATCCTATATATATCTTGGATAATGAAAAAGAGCAATGGAAACATATTAACATATTTAAAAAAAACAACAACAAAAAACTGGCTTATAAACACCATTCTACAGAGAAAATTAAAATACTATGGTGACGTCAAAAGATGCAGATAGAAAGAACAATAACGAAAGGAATGGTTCCATGAAAATAAGACAGGAGCAGACCAAGAAGAAGGTGGTTTCAAGACATAAAAAACCCTAAACATAACAATAGAAAAGTTGGCGATCTGGTTGGAAACAAATTCTTTCATTCAGACGGTCTGTGATGGATGTAACATTCTGTGGGAGATCTGGATGGAAAAAATTCTTTCATTCAGACGGGCTGTGATGGATGTAACATTCTGTGGGAGATCTGGATGGAAACAAATTCTTTCTTTCAGACGAGCTGTGGTGGGTGCAACATTCTGCAAAGGACATGTGAGACCTGATGGTGATAAACATATCCTTTATAATTCCAAATAGAGGTTTAATGCAACTTTATTATTAAGTTCTTTACCAATTGCATAAAATGTTGAATTCATGATCATAAGGTCGCATGTCATTAGCCTCACTTATCTGTTATCATGTTCAATGTCTCGTTGATATCTTGATACTACATTCTTCTTGTCTGTCCCTGATGCGTTGCCATGAAACCATACCTTCCATTTTTGTTCATTCTAGCCCGCTGTGTCTTTTGACGTCGCCATAGTATCTTATTTCCTCTGTAGAATGGTGTTTATAAGCCAGTTCTTTGAAACGTTAAATCTTTTAATGTCTTAATTTTCTCTGTAGAATGGTGTTTTATAAGCCAGTTCTTTGAAACGTTTAAATCTTTTAATGTCTTAATTTTCTCTGTAGAATGGGTTTTATAAAGCCAGTTCTATGAAATGTTTAAATCTTTTAATGTCTTAATTTTCTCTGTAGAATGGTGTTTTATAAGCCAGTTCTATGAAATGTTTAAATCTTTTAATGTCTTAAATTCCTCTGTAGAATGGTGTTTTATAAGCCAGTTCTGTGAAATATTTAAATCTTTTAATGTCTTATTTCTCTTTTCATTATCCAATATCTCTCAATGATTTTCTGTTGCAATTTGTTTCGAATGAATCGATTTCTTCCCTGCTGTTTGCAATACTGTCCATGATTCACAACTATATGTTGCGATCGGGAAGATACAAATCTTCATTCACATTGTATTTTTAAAATGCGAAAGTGCGGAGCGGAAATGCGCAAACTACACTTTTTTTTAACTTTTGTTCAGAGCTGACAAAGTATGGGCATGGCCCACTCGCTAACACAAACAACACATACCACATACACAATCACAAATACAAATCTGTTTGTCTGCAAGGTCTAGATTTCTGAAACATTTTAAGTATAATTTTCACATTTTGAATAACAACATAAACAAATGACATTTAAAGAAGCGGAATCAATCTTTGGTAGGAGAGCTTCACCTTATTTATAGTCTTTATTATTTGAACTTTACACGTTTGTTCGATCACATTTTGTTTTCCTGTCAGCTTGACCCTGCCATACAAATAATAGAAAACTGGTTTGATAGCGTCTGTTCCCAAAATAGCAGCTTTTTTTTTTCATTTAAGCTCACGTAAATCAGTTCTCTCTCTCTCTCTCTCTCTCTCTCTCTCTCTCTCTCTCTCTCTCTCTCTCTCTCCTCTCTTCTCTGTCACTCTCTCTCTCTCACTCATCACTTTTCTTCCTTTCCATTCTCTCTTTTCAGTTTTCTTGCTCATCTATTTTTCTTTTCCTCCTCAAATCTCCCCAATATTCATCGTTATTGTAAGCATCATCATCCTGTGCCATACCGGTTGGCGTAGGCGATCATGTCCTTCCACAATCTTTTAATCCACAGTGCGTCGCATCAATTCTGTTGTTGCTCGTTTACCATGCCATGACATCAGTCTATCTAGTATCTTCTCTCTTGTCGTCCGCGATCTCTCTTTCCCTGTATTTTGGCAGTTGTTACCTAGTATTCCTACTTTCCTATTCTTAAGATGTGCCCGAAAATGTTGATTGTTTCTTTGTGATGTTTTTCTTTTAGAACCTCCCTTTTTGTGTTGGCCTTTTTGAGAATAGAGCCGCGATAGCTCAGTGGTTAGTGAACTGGACTACAAAGGACAAGGGGTAGGGTTCGATCCCAATCAACGGCTTCCGAGTTCACCCAGCCTTAAATGGGTACCGGATTTTTTTCTGGGAAAGTAAAGCGGCACGGGCGTAATACTGACCACTTACCCCGAAAATCATGTGTTGAAGTCTGTAAAATTTATGGTCACTAACACCATATTCCCTCTACGCCACTTGGCGTGACGGGGCACTTTACTTTTTTTTTTTTTCATTGAGAATACCCTATTTGGTCTTTTTTTAGCTGTCCAGGGAACTTTCAATAATCCTCTGAGAAATCTCATCTCTGTTGCCTGTAATAATCTTTTATTTGCTTGGATTCTCTTCCATAGGTAAGAATTGGCTCTATATAGCGTCGATGAACCTCTTTCTCACATCCATTGACATAGATTTGTTGCATGAGATGTTTTTCATTTTCTAAAATGCTACTTTGGTCTGAGCTATTCTACTTTTTTTTGTATAGTGAATCTTCCATCTGGTGTTATTATTGTGCCCAAGTATTTGAAATGTTGCGCTTACTTCAGATTTGTCCTGTTTATTTTCATGCTGCATGATGGTGATGATTATTTCTTCGATATAACCATTACTTCTGTTTTCTACTATTCAGACTGCGGCCTTTTTTTTTTGCTTTCTTTTTCTGTTATGTCTATCATTTCTTGTAGTTCATTCTCTGTCTTGCTATTAAGACTGTGTCATCCGCATATCGCAAATTATTTATATTTTGTAACACATTGACTTCATTCAATCTTTCAGCTCCACAGGGAGCTGAATTGTAGAAGAAGAAAAAACCATTTGACTTCATTTTTTTTGGGTCTACTATTGACCTCATAATATTTAAGTTTTAAAGTGAAAACAAATCCGGCGACAGAACATAGCCTTGTCTGACTCCTTGTTTTTATATATTGGAACTGTCCCGTTGGTTCCTAATTCTTATGGCTGCTGTTTGTTGCTGATTTTTTACGATTATAAAATCCTTGCATCAATACGGAAGTTTAATTAATGTCAAAACTGTTAAATATTCTCCTCCTGCTTCTCCAATTTTGAGAATTAAAAACAATCACAACGTGACTAGAATAAAACATAACACTCATCCACATAGCAGATCTCTCCCCCCCCCCCCTTTTCCCTTTTAACCCTCCATTCATTCAAACTACTAGGCAAGAATTATATTTTTATTATATTCAATTTCTTCAATTTGGTTCTCCATTTCTTCATCACATCCTTCTCACACTATCCACCGATTCAATATTTGTAATTGATATTAGTCCGACATTTAAATGAAATTGTTAGTCCTGCTCATAACATAATCCTAGAATGAAGTGAAATAGTCTCTCCCCCATATAACATTATTTTATAAAAAAAAAAAAGTAAAGTACCCCCGTCACGCCAAGTGGCGTATAGGGAAATATGGTGTTAGTGACCCTATATTTTACAAACCATTAGCACATGATTTTTGGGGTAATGTGGTCGGTATTACGCCCGTGCTGCTTTACTTTCCTAGAAAAAAATCTGGTACCCATTTAAGGCTGGGTGAACCCGGAAGCCGTCGGTTGGGATCAAACCCTACCCCTTGTCCTTTGTAGTCCAGTTCACTAACCACTGAGCTATCGCGGCTCATTATCTTATAGCTAAGTGAAATTGTCAATCCCCCACCTAACATCTTATAACTAAGTGAAATTGTCAATCCCCCACCTAACATTATCTTATAACTAAGTGAAATTGTCAATCCCCCACCTAACATTATCTATAACTAAGTGAAATTGTCAATCCCCCACCTAACATTATCATATAACTAAGTGAAATTGTCAATCCCCACCTAACATTATCTATAACTAAGTGAAATACTCAGTTCCCCACATAACATTTTATAACAAAGTGAAGTAGACAGCCACCTCCTTTCCCTTCTCATAACCCCTAACTAAGGTAATCATATATACATTTTTTTTTTAAAAATGGAGAACATTGACTAATAAAATAGTTACAAGAGACATACTTTTCATATCGATGGTAGACAGCCACAATGCTATCGCGAATGCTTCATTTAGCTTCATGTCATTACGACTATCCTGAAAGCAGAAATGCCAGAAAAGTTCATACTTCTATCTTCACAAGCTTTATCTGTGAGACACGACACTTTCAATAAAAATCCAAATCACGAATAGTCTTTTACGCAGCAGCTAAATACGTACAACCGCTTTACTTTCCAATGAAAACAGAACGGTGATTATGAAATAATACATTTTCTATTTGTAGTGTTTACACAGTTTAATAGGGCCAGCTAGGCGGTGTTTTTAAGTCTTGCCGTGCCCCGAGACGTGTCTGATGTTTAATAACAGTGATCGAGTGAAATAGTGTTCGCTCAATCATTTGATTTGCTTCTCAACACTCTTCTCTTAAAAGCACTTCAGGTCTCCGCTTGTTCAATTAATCTTATATTCTAAATATCTGGGATTTCGTATTTATGTCTAGCATTCTTGATAACTGGTACGTTTTTGTTTCTTTATCCCACAACACTGGCAGAATCGGAGCACCACTGTGAGACTTTATCAATCTAATCCAAATTTCTCTATCTTCAGCCATTCTTTGAAGCTGTTCGATTTGGAGACTCCATTCTTCGATGTATTTTTCCATCTCTTTCTTTACGTACCCCGCCTTCTAGCTTCTGTCACAGTTTCATGCAGACCAGAGTTTCATACAGACCAGAGTTTCATGCACACTAGAGTTTCGTGCAGACTAGAGTTTCATGTAGATCATTGCTAGACCAGACGGTCGAGATATATAGCCAAATAATCGTTTCATTTTGGGCATTTTCATAATAATCAAAAGGTCCTCATATGCTCCGATTGCTTGTTTTATCATTTTTTTCGAACTCTTGAAAACTCATAAATTTTTTCTATATGTCACGTGCTCAAGTATCCACCCCTCAATTATATATATAACGCTTAAGTCTCTCCCACTCAATTCTTATATTAAGAAAAAAATCAATGTCTCCTACTCGTGTAGTAAGCAAGCCTCTTTGAAAATGAACTTATTTCTAATGTCACAGTTCTCGCCAAAGTCCCGGTGTAAACAAGCCGTACTTTATTTAACGCTGTAGAACATTCTAGCAGCAGGAAGCAACAATTAGCAGCAGAAAGTAATAATGCAATATCAATGGGTTGATACGGTGATTGTTATAGGCTTACGGTGGTAGGTGGAGGAGGGAGGGTAACAGCCCATGTTAATGTGACGTTAAACATGTCTGAGAGTGACGATAAGTAGACGCAAAACCTTCCTGCATGATGATTGTTCCATTTTGCTGTGGGGCTGTGGCGCAGTTTTGATTTCATCCACGTGAGTAGTTTTTATGTTTTGTCTATGTCTGGCTAAGGTTGGCTTTGTTCACGAGGAAGCAGCAGTTTGTAATAGAAAACAATGGTTTGGTAACTTTTATCAACTCATCAACTCCTGACTAAATTGTTTGGTCCTTGTGTCAAAGCATTCTAATGTAACAAAATTGTTGGTATTATTATCAATGTATCCAACTGTAACAAAATTGTTGGTATTATTATCAATGTATCCTACTGTTACAAAATTGTTGGTATTATTATCAATGTATCCTACTGTTACAAAATTGTTAGTATTATTATCTATGTATCCTACTGTAACAAAATTGTTGGTATTATTATCTATGTATCCAGCTGTTACAAAATTGTTGGTGTTATATCTATGTATCCTACTGTAACAAAATTGTTGGTATTATTATCAATATATCCTACTGTTACAAAATTGTTGGTATTATTATCATGTATCCAACTGTTACAAAATTGTTGGTATTATTATCTTTGTGTCCTACTGTAACAAAATTGTTGGTATTATTATCAATGTATCCAACTGTTACAAAATTGTTGGTATTATTATCTATGTATCCTACTGTAACAAAATTGTTGGTATTATTATCAATGTATCCAAGTGTTACAAAATTGTTGGTATTATTATCTATGTATCGTACTCTAACAAAATTGTTGGTATTATTATCAATGTATCCTACTGTACCAAAATTGTTGGTATTATTATCAATGTATCCAACTGTTACAAAATTGTTGGTGTTATTATCTATGTATCCTACTGTAACAAAATTGTTGGTATTATTATCTATGTATCCTACTGTAACAAATGTTGGTATTATTGTCAATGTATCCTACTGTTACAAAATTGTTGGTATTATTATCATGTATCCAACTGTTACAAAATTGTTGGTATTATTATCAATGTATTCTAATGTAACAAAATTGTTGGTATTATTATCAATGTATCCTATTGTAACATAATTGTTGATATTATTATCAATGTATCCAACTGTTACAAAATTGTTGGTATTATTATCTATGTATCCTATTGTAACATAATTGTTGATATTATTATCAATGTATCCAACTGTTACAAAATTGTTGGTATTATTATCAAGTATCCAACGGTAACACATTTGTTGATATTATTATCAATGTATCCTCATAATTCAGAGCTGTCTCCGTATCGAAGCGTGGCTACCATGGAGAGCTATTCCACTCTGTCTCTTAATTTGATGGTGCAGGTTTTCATATACTGACTTGTCTATCTTATGATGTTATTCGTCCATGTTAGATTTGGTCTGCTTCTGCCTCATGTACCTTGTATTTTCCCTCCAAGATTACTTTTAGTAGGCTGCTATGTCTTTTAGCATGCCCCAAAAATCTCATTTGTCTGTTTGAATTGTGTTTATAGTAGTTCTCTTTTCTTTTTAGTTCTTTTAAGATTTCATTCTTTTTTTTTTCTTTCCATCCAATTCTGCATATTCTTCTATAGATCAACATTTCAAAGGTTTCAATTTTATGTTCTGTACTCTTGTCTAATGTCTATGTTTCTGCACCATCCATGAATGTCGAGAAGATATACCATTTTGCTGTCTTAATTTTAGCAATGGTGTTATTTGTTTTGATGTTAGTATATTTGTAATAGCATTAAAATTACGTTTTGCATTCCTGTTCTTTTTTTTTAAATTTCACTTTTACATATTCCATCACTGGTTATAATGTGTCCATTGTTGTTATAGATTTGAACTGTCTCCAGGTCTATTCCTTCAACTATGATACTACTTGCAGATTTTAAGTATTATCTTTATTTATGATCATAATTGTAGTCTTTATTGATCATCATATCTAATTCCTATTTTTTGCTAGTCATGTTTATTTCATTAAGTAATTGTTGTAAATATGTAGGATATTCTGCTAGTAATACAGTATCATTAGCATATCATAGGTTATTGATTAACCTTCCTTTTAATGTCTAGGCTTTGCATCTCTGAGATGTTTTTAAAGATTTGCTCAATGTATAGATTGAAACAGGCTTGGTGATGAGATGCATCCCTGTCTTCCCCCTCCTTTTATATCAATAGCTGTAGAGTTTTCTTTGTTATATTTTTCTTTATTGCTGTTTGATTCCGTTGATATATTATGTATTAGTCATATGTCTGTGTCATCTAGATGTTAATCTTTTAAGCAATTGTTTATGGTGCATTCTATCAAAAGCTTTGGTGTAGTCTATGAAGCAGGCGTATAATGGTTTGTTTACCTCTGTGTATTTTTCCATTAATGTCCTCATGCAGCATACGGCTTCTTTCGTCCCACTGTCTTTTCTACCAATTTTTATTTTCAAATTCAGTATTGATTTTATTCTGATCCTTCCCTGTATAACTTTTAGCAATATTTTTGTTACATGGCTCATTAGGCTTATTGTTCTAAAATCACTGTATTCAACTGTGCCATTCCTTTTAGCCAATGCAATGAAAGTAGCTGTTTTTAGTTCATTTGGTATGTATCCTGTATGATATATGACGTTGCAGATGTCTATTATCACTTCAATGCCAAAACTTCTAGTGCATGTATCATCTCTATCTGTATGTTGTCCGGTCCTGCAGCTTTTCTCTTTTTCACTGTTTGTATCGCTTTTCCCACTCACTTCATATGTTAAGATGTTTTAGCCTGACGTACATTTTATAATTGGTTTCTTTTCCATTTCATCATAAAATAATTCTCTTATATATTTATGCCATCTATTTATTATATCTTTGTTGTCTGTTAGCATTTTTATTTTTTTTTTTGTTTGCAATACATCCACTTTATGTGGTTAAAAAAAAAAAACTTTTACCAGTCATTCTCTTTATATTATGTGTACATCCTTCTTAAATTGTGTTTATTTTCCATAGTTTCAATTTCTAGATATCTTTGGCTGAGCCAGTCTTCTTTTGCCTTTTTGCACATTTTGGGTATTTTATTATCTATTTTGTAGTTTTGAGTAGTGTTATTCGCTTGTCTTATTATTTACATTTTTTTTCAAAGAGGGCGTCAGTTATCCATTTTTGTTCTTTGTTCGTTTCCTTCTTGGGTAAGATGTCGAAGGTTTCTTGTTTGCTTTTCTTTATACATTGGGATCTGGTTTTAACAGTTTCATCACAACGTTTAGTTCTTTACTGCTCAATCCCTTCTTCTAGCAGCTTCAGATTTGTGGTCTTTACTTGTATAGGTATATTTATGATTTAAAACTGGTATGTCTAGTGGTATTATTGATGAATTAGTCTTTTGTTTGTTTCTCTTTAGTTCGTCTTCATTATAATTATTAAATGATTATGTCTTAGTTAATATCAGCACCTGGACAGGTTTTGGCCTCTTGACGCTTTTACGGAACCTATCTTTGATCATTATGTAGTCTATTTGATTTCTCTTCTTATCTCCAGGGTTTTTTTCTTTTTTGATTATGGTTTAATTTACTTGGCTCAAAGTAGTTGTTACATACTTATCACCCTGTTTTCTTCACAAAATTATATTAATCTTTCATCTTTTTCATTTCTTTTTTCTAAACCATGATTTCATATAACGGTCTTATAGTTACATTTTCCTACTTTAGCATTAATATCACACATTATCGAAGCGTGGCTACCATGGAGAGCTATTCCACTCTGTCTCTTAATTGATGGTGCAGGTTTCATATAGACTTTCTATCTTATGATGTCTATCAAGATGTCCACAGATCACTTGAATCATAGCTTTATTCAGATCTTCATAGTATGATTCTATTTGTTTATCTGTATAGTATTGAGTAGGTGCCTATGTCTGTATATTGCTATGTCGAATGGTTTTGCTTTCATTTTTAGTATAATCTTATCATTGTATGTCCGGTGGAACTTAACATATATATATATATATATATATATATATATATATAAATATATATATATATTTGTTGTCTCTTTTTATTAATATTTCTAAAACCTCTTTGATGTTCTGTTGTGTTGCCTGAATATATAAATGTATTTTTCGTCATGTATATACCTGAATTCTTTCCAACTTGTCTCTGATAGGACAGTAGGATGTATCCTACTGTAAAAAATGGTTCGGTATTATTATCAATGTATCCAACTGTTACAAAATTGTTGGTATTATTATCAATGTATCCAACTGTAACAAAATTGTTGGAATTATTATCAATGTATCCAACTGTAACAAAAATTGTTGGAATTATTATCAATGTATCCTACTGTAACAAATTGTAGGTATTTTATCAATGTATCCAACTGTTACAAAATTGTTGGTATTATCAATGTATCCTACTGTAACACATTTGTTGGTATTATTATCAATGTATCCAACTGGAAAACATTTGTTGGTATTATTATCAATGTATCCTACTGTAACACATTTGTTGGTATTATTATCAATGTATCAAACTGTTACAAATTTGTTGGTATTATTATCAATGTATCCAACTGGTACACATTTGTTGGTATTATTATCAATCTATCTTACTGTTACACATTTGTTGTATTATTATCAATGTATCCTACTGTAACAAAATTGTTGGTATTATAATCAATAAATCCGGTAGCCTCGGAAGAATAGCTGCAGACCTCAATTTTTGGAAACACTCAGGTAAGAGACAGATTCATAGAAAAAGAGAATACAGGGCAAAATGAATGAAAGTAAAAAAAATATATTATCTAAAGGCGCTGCAAAATCGATAGTCAGCTATGATTGACCGAGACTACTACTATATCCTTGTATTCTACTGCACAAAATAGCTTTTTTTTTAAATTAGTATCAATGTATCTTAGGTTAGAAAAGAGGTGAAGAGCCCAGTTACTCCATGTGGCCTATTAGGAATATGGTGTTATAGTCCATTCAGATTTTGCCGAGATGTTATGATTTATAATTCAAAAAGTTCTTGATGATTTCACATGATTTTTGGCATACGGTGTTAAAATGTCCATGTCACGAGAACATATGTGTTACTCGATGTCTAGCTATAACGGTTTTCTTAAAGCGGCGAATTCCTTTGATCTTTGCCCATGTAACTATTATTTTGACCCTAATCAAAATGTTTTACAGTAATCTAGTGCAACGATGACCCATAGGCGTGTCCATAAAATTTTACTTGGTGGCAAGTATACAAATTTTAAATTATATATAGAACTTTTGTTCGTAGAGTCAATTTGATATAGTTCCATGCTCTTGGTGTGAGTTTCCCAAATGTTGTCGCTGCCTTTCAAATACGTACATTTAGTTCCTCATCTAAGGAAAGTGTGGCTGTAATAGTGGATCCAAGATAGCTGAACTTCTGTACTGACTCAAGCAGGCTTCCATTCAAAGTAATGGTTGTTGGTTTGCTTATAACATATTTTTGATTGCTTGGGTGGTCTTGAACAATAAACTGTTTAACAAATCAACTAGGAAATTTTGCAAATCAAACTATTTATCTGTAGACTTAATCAGAGTAATGATCATTCAGAATCAGACGAGTCAAATAGGTCGATTACTGCTTTCGGCTGAACAAACAACAAACCATCCTTTTTCCAATATTCCTCTTCTTGTCGTAACACATGATCCTCACATTTTACCCAGTAGTCTTTATTTATATTTGATAGAGCCTGATTTGTAAGTGTCTCAACATCGCATAATTTGAAAGTTTTATTTGTATATGCTACGTGTCCTTTAACTTTTGCCCAAACTAGTTCTATAGGATTTAAGTGTGCATGATATGGAGGTAGTCTCAAACATCTATGGCCATGTTCTTGAATTAACTTGTCTATTTTAAATATCTTTGTACGTTGTGTCTGTTTTACAAGGCTAAGCAATTCGGGTTTCAAGTAGCTGTCGTTAACTTGTATGTGTTTTTATGAGCCACGTTTTGATTGCATCTTTTGTACTTGATGATGTTGGGATTCTATCTTCTACGTTAACTACGTTATGGTATGAAGCATTGTCCATTATCAGACAAGAAGGTCGATCTAATATTGGAAGGATACTTTTCTCGATCCAGTCTTTAAATATGTGCCCATTCATTTCGGAGTGGTAGTCTCTATTGTCTATGGATTTTGAAATGAAAACGAGATGAGCATTCTGCAACAACCCATTATGTCTGCTACCTGCATGTGCAACTATCAAACGTTGCCCTTTACTGCTTGGTACTGATCTTTTAATACTTCCATCTGCTAACTGCCATTCCTTTTCATTTGTATGATGAGCGTTGATCCAAGTTTCATCTAAATAAACAATATCATAATCATTTTCGCGCATTTCCTTCACTTCACGTAAATACTTGCTTCTAAGAGCTACTAGATGTGGCTTCTCACAAATAATGTTTTTTCCACCAGCATACTTTCTAAAGGTGAAGCCTGCACTTCTTAATATTTTCCATAATGAAGTTTTTGATATTTCAATGTCGTTGTTAGTTTTCAGCCAAAGCTTCAACTTTCTAAGTGTCACTTCTTCGTTTATATCAAACATTCGACAGATTTCTCTTTTTACTAGGTCCTTATCAAAACTGTCTAACGTTTCTTTCCTTCCTTGCTTTCTTGCATTTGTTGGCAATAAATATCCGCTTCCTTTAACTATTCGATCAAATGAACGTTTACACAAACCTAAAATATGCATTGTTCTCTTCTCAGGGTTTGATAAAGAACAATAAAGATGTCCCTTTTTACGCTCTCTGCAGAAGTATTGATAAATCTTTATAGCAATGTTATGCTCAGTAAAATATTTGCCTTTATATTCATTCTCACATAGACTTGCAGAAGATAATATGGATAGTGCCGCCTCCTTTCTGTAAATATTGAGATTTGCCTCTGAATTATGACTCGAACTCGAGTCTACGGCCGTGATTTTGACGTCACATAATTTCCGGTTTCGGCTAAAATGTCATTTTGTGCTAAACGGGAAATTTCATATGTAACATTTCTTTATAAAAATTTATAGTGGAAACATAACTATTTTAGGACGGTGCGCATTCAGCCGTGAAGGTCATGCCTATATGTTAAAGAATCAGCTGTGAGATGTAAGCATCTACATAATCCCGCCGGTGTTTATAATATCGATTAACTTTTTTTAATATAGGTTAAATAAGGCATCTTTGAAACTGGATCACATTTCTTTGATAAAAAAATATTTTTATAGCGACATTAGTATTCTAAACCTAACTTCAAAAGATCAATGCAAATGAACAATAAGTTTTTGAAAAAAATAAATTAATGTCTAGGCAAACGAATCTGAACGGACTATAGTGACCATAATGTTTACAGACCTTCGGCACATGAATATTTTTTTTTGGTGGTGAAGGTTGGGGAAGGAAGAGGAGGGGGTGGGGGTAATGTGTCGGTGTTATGCCGGTGCTGTTTTACTTTCCCAGAAAAAAATCCGGTACCCATTTAAGGTTGGACAACCAGGAAGCCGTCGGTCAGGATCGAACGCGACTTCTTGTGCTTTGCTGTGCAGTTCTCTAACCGTTGAGCTCTAGCGGCTTCCATGAACGTATCATCTCGTAATAAAATTGTTTAGTCAATATTATCATGCTATCTAATCATGTCAACACTTTGAGAGTTACCAATGCACTTTTTTAAGGATGAAATAGTTACATATCTCACATACGTTTCTCTGTGTTATGATCAATATGTTAAATATTTTTTCCAATGTTTATTGCTATGTAATTGTAAATTATTGTTTCTATCCTCATATTGAGGATCGTATTTTCTTTTTTTTTTTATCCTGATCCTGAATTCGTAGAAACTTCGGTGGCCGAGTAGTTAGTGCGCGCTAGCAGCTGATTTAAAAGGACCTGTTACATTACGAAGTGTTCCCGAATCGACACTTTTAGATTTTAAAAGTCTTAGAAATGAGTTCCTGAGATTATTCCTGTGGCAGTAGGGCGACTGGCGTAACACTGACCACATTAGATGAGTTCCTGAGATTATTCCCTGTGGCAGTAGGGCGACTGGCGTAACACTGACCACATTAGCCATTAAATGCGTATTGATCATTGAAAAATATGGACACAAACACCACCATATATATATATAATATAATTATGAGAGAGAGAGAGAGAGAGAGAGAAAGAGAGAGAGCCCTTACATTATTTTAAAATGATCATTACTCATGGGTTTCCTCTATCCATAACTTTATAATTATTCTTCGATGTATAGTTATCCTTAATTAACTTTATAATTCTTCTTAGTTTTACTCTTAACTTTATACTTACTCTATAATATATTATTTATATATATATATATATGTGTGTGTGTATATATGTAATAAGTATATTCTTACATATGCTGCAAAGAATCCGGTCCGAGCTAAATGATCACATCGATGTTTGCCGAGTAAAGGAGAGGGCGCACATCAAGCGTGTGTGATTGATGTCATATACAACTTCATGAATTTAACTGTAGCCGATAATGTGTGAGAATAATCCATAAAGTTACTTCCTTTTTATGTTGGAAGTTAAGGTGTGTTTTTGTGCCACCTCTACAGGTGTCGTTCGAATCACGCTCTTCGTTTTCTGCTGAAGAAACTGGGCAGAAGTAAGTTTTCTCGGAATGCATTGAAGCCCATCGTCACACAAACTGTTAGTCAATTGTCCTTTGTTATTTGAAACAAAAGTGTTGATTAAATTGTATCGTCTGCGAGCATTCATCTATGAAAATCAATATTTGTTATTTGTTATTGCCATGGTTGGTGATCACAATGAGTCCCTACAGACGAGATATGATGTGAGATTTAAGTTGAATATTCTTATCTTGCCTTTGAATGTCGATTATTTAGTTTTGTGATTTAGGCATGTGTTTGTGACAGCACTGTTGTAAAACGCTAGTAATAATGGTTGCAATATTGCATATATGTTATTAGACATTACTGATTGAATGAAGCGATATCGCTGCACTCATTTAGGCTCAAATGTGCTCACAGTTTCCAATATTTAAGGTAAAGTACACACACTATTTTAGGAGCCGCGTTAGCTCAGTGGTTTAGTGAACTGGACTACAAAGGATACTACGTCGGGTTCGGTCGTGATTGACGGCTTTCGGGTTCACCAGCCTTAAATGGACACTGATTTTTTTTCTGGGAAGTAAAGCGGCACGGGCGTAATACCGACCGTATAACGCCATAAAAATAAAAACGATGGTCACTAACACCATATTTTCTATACGCTACTTGGCGTGACGGGGCACTTTAGTTTTTAAAACAATGCTATTAGCTCATCGTCGTACTATAAAAACAATCACACACGCACACACATCTAAGCTGCCACAAATGATCTATTAGACTTATCCACACTTTACATTCCTCAGTCATTACTGATTCGCAAGCATCATCTCAAATTACTCATGAATTCTCATCCAGAGATCTATATACTTTGTATATACGGTTCCTACTTATTTGAATAATTGTTTAACTGTCACTTACAGAATTCCTCTTCCTACATAAATCTTTGGGAGGCTATACATTGATTGGTTACTTAACTATGCATTGCTCCATTGGTTACTTAACTATGCATTGCTCCATGGTTACTTAACTGTACATTGCTCCATTGGTACTTAACTGTACATTGCTCCATTGGTTACTTAACTATGCATTGCTCCATTGGTTACTTAACTATGCATTGCTCCATTGGTTAATTAACTGTACATTGCTCCATTTTGTTACTTAACTGTACATTGCTCCATTGGTTACTAACTGTACATTGTTCCATTGGTTACTTAACTGTACATTGCTCCATGGTTACTTAACTGTACATTGCTCCATTGAGTTACTTAACTGTACATGCTCCATTGGTTACTAACTGTACATTGTTCAATGGTTACTTAACTGTACATTGCTCCATTAGTTACTAAAACTGTACCGTGCTCATGGTCACTTAACTGTACATTTCTCCACCTCTGTTGCCTTTCAGCGTTAAGGAACAATGGATCGTTTTTCTTGAATGTTCCTATGCAAGGTGCTCATCGCGGGCTCTGATAAAATGGTCATGCGTATGACTAGAATCGTGACTGGTCTAAGCACAGAACACCATCAACATTTTTGTGACAAGCAGGGCAGGACTATCACGCTCGACCTAAAATATATGGCTGATGGAGCAGCCCCAGCTTAGATTGTAATCACACATTTGTACAAATTTGCT
>JAVIAB010000047.1:72142004-72222381 GCA_032433765.1 Megaustenia siamemsis | reverse complement strand
CTTTTCTCTTTTCACTGATACCTCAAAGGTGTTGTGGTTTATATCATTTTGTCGTTCTTGTGCTGCTCGAATTGTCTGAATTAGTGATTTTCCTTTGTTGTTACATGTCTCTGTCACTGCATCTATCCATCTTTTCTGGGTCGTTTTCCATGCATTCTCGAGAAAAACGCCCTTGATGGTTGTTGTTAAGGATTCATTCTGATCAGGTGGCCAAACCATTTAAGTGTTGTTGTTCTATATATTCTTGTCAGGGTTTTGTTCCTACTATTTTTCTTATGGTTTCATTTGGTATTCTATCTCTTCTTGTGTTGTTTGTTACTTTTCTCAAGCAAGCATCTCACATGTATTGATCTTTCTTAAATGTGATTTAGAAATGGTCTATGTTTGACTTTCACAGCACAAAGTTGGTATGAAGATGCTATTTATCATTTGTTGTTTAGCTGGCATAGAAATGTTTGGATGTCTTAGCAATGGTGAAAGCTGGTATGTGACAGCATTTGCTTTTTGTATTCTCATGTCAATTTCTCTGTCTAGTTACTGATTAGTTTTCATTTATTTTCACTTTCATTGTATTACTTGTGCTGGCCCTTTCGTCTGTGCTGGATATTTCAAGGGATTTCCCTGTGAAATGTGGTCTACATTGTTGTAAATTTATTACAATTTAGTGATTTTTGGTGTAATTACCTTAACTAGAATCAGGTTAAGCACAACCGCAAGTTGCATTTGGAAATGCGCATGATTGGAGTACAATCGTGATCTCTATTTCTAGCTTGACAACTGATATTTATATTTAAAGCCATCTAGTTGTTCGCTTCTTTATATCATCGAGTGCCGTCTTCGCATCGAAGGTTGGCTACCATAGAGCGCCATTCTGCTCTGTCTCTTGCTTGATGGTGCAGGTTGTCATAGGCTGGTTTGTCCATCTTTTGATGTTACTCGTCCATGTTAGTCTTGGTCTTTATATATGTTACCAAAATTGCAATTAATGTTGTTAAACATAAATAAAACAAGCAACGATTGATAATTTTAGGCATCTTTCTACTACTTGCATTATATTTATGATCTTCTACAATTCACGTGTATCATCATTATGCACCATACCGATTGGCGTAGGCGATCATATCTTTCAACAATTTTCTGTCTTCCGTGCATTGAATCAAATCTGGTGTTTACTATTTACAGTTCCACGACATCAAGCTATCTAATATATTCTCTCTTTGGTATCCGCGAACTAACTTTCCCTGTATTTTGTCAGTTGTAACCAAGTATTCTAACTTCTCTCTTGTCATCACATGCTTGAGAAATGTGTATTCTTTCTTTCTTTTCACCCTTTCTTTCCTTTCTTTCTTCTTCTTTCTTTTCTTTTCTTTCTTTCTTTCTTTCTTTTCTTTCTTTCTTTCTTTCTTTCTTTCTTTCTTTCTTTCTTTTCTTTCTTTCTTTCATTCTTTCCTTCTTTCTTTCCTTCTCTTTTCTTTCTTTCCTTCTTTCTTTCTTTCTTTCTTTCCTTGTTTCTTTCTTTCTTTCTTATGTTGTTTTAGGAGCCTCTATTTTTGCGTGTTGGCCAAGTTGATAATTTCCTTCTTGGTCATTTTGACTGTCCCAGGAAGTCTGAACACTTGATTGAGAAATCCCATCTCTGTGGCCATGCATATATAAATGCAGCTGATATCTCTAATTACTGCCATCTACAAAACCCATATCTATTTAAAAGCATTTCCGATATTTGTTTATTTGCATAGCTATCTACTGTTCCTATGGTTATGGAAGACCCCGGTATCACTGTAAACGAATTAAAATCCATAATTTCTCAACCGCCTGTGCCAGTGGAATCATCCTATTTCCCAAACAAAAAAGGCAGCTGCAGTCCCCATCATCATCAGTCTCAACGCACGTGATAAGACATATGCGAAACCGCGCAGAAAGTGAACACAGCCATCTGTTCCCCGTTATATATATATATCATCATTGATCGTAAACGATCGGAATATCGAAACACAATCCGACTGAAACAAAGCTCACGGTGTGCACAGAGCACTTAACTCAGTAGCTCCGACAGCAAGCCGGACTTGGAATATGAGGAAACTGCAAGAAAGACACATTTGTGTTCCTATTTATAATTAAAATAACCTACAATTCGGGAGCCGCTCTAGCTCAGTGGTTAGTGAACTGGACTACTGAGGACAAGAGGTCAGGTTCGATCCTGATCGACGGCTTCCAGGTTCACCCAGCCTTAAATGGGTACCGGAATTTTTTTTCTTGGAAAGTAAAGCGGCACGGCAATAATGCCGACCACATTACCCCAAACATCATGTGCTGAAGGTCTGTAAAAATCATGGCCACTAACACCACATTCCCCACACGCCACTTGGCGTGACAGGGCTCTTTACTTACTTTTACTACAATTCAAAACGATAATTATAGCTATCTGTAACTCCCATTAAATTTTTTCAGACAAACTACAATTTCATTGACAACAAAATGAGGAAATGTACACAGACAGTCAAGACAAAACCGCGCACTCACGTGTGACAAGTGTTTGCTGATTCACAATAAACTGGAGCGATTGCAAACGCAACGTAGAAAATGGGTTTCTGAAAGTCTGAAACTGAAATAAATTGAAATGTGTTGACGCAAATTTTTGTGGTTACCCGGGGGAAATCTTGTAGCTATTCACCACACGAGGAGATACGGTCGGAGTTGTTTAGTTATGCCCTCTGACCTTACTGCATAATGCACAGGACCCGAGCTTGTGGTCGAAACGTAAAACTCAGATTATAGGTGGCTTTATTCCAAGCTTCTAACTATGATCCTCTACATATATGGTAACAATGGTATAATGTGTCAAAACAAAATAGATAAGCTTGAAACCAATGGTTTGGCATGGCTGATGTGACGAGTGAAAATAAAAGTAGAACTGTTTTTTGATAACTAAAATACTCATGAGTAGCGTCATAGTTAGTACCTTGGTTTTGAGATAAAAGAGAAAATAGATTTAACCCTTATCTGACTCCCCACAGTTAACTTTGTTGGGAAAAACCATGTACTTTGGCTCACTGGAGATTACAACAGGAAGTAATGATATTGCGTATCCTGACTTCCAAATGATACACAATTAGGCCAAGGTCTTCTCTGGTGTCACGGAGTTCGAGAACCTAAGCTGAAACCATCATCAGTGCTTTTGCTAATATGTGGCATGCATGGTTAATGCTTGGGAACGTATTGGGGAGATGATCTGATCACTATGGAGTTGCCCGTTGTGTAATGAAGATGATCTTTCAACTTAAACTAATCTAAACTTCCAAATACTGTACTATAGTGTAATAAAGTGGAACAATTCACTTCTCTAAGATAATATTATTCTATAGTGTGTATTCAGCATTAGTAAAGGCCAAAGACCAACTAAAAAATAAACGAATTTGCAACCATGAACAGACTGCACGAATACGAATATTACGTCAAGATGGGACATGCTAACCCGGGAGCTCTACTCTGGAAACTAAAGAAGGCTTATTAATCAACACAATACCGGAGTCGTTAATCACTGCATGTTGAGGAATACCTTAGGAGGTGATCACAGCTCGCTTGGACTTCATCATCAAGTACCATGCCTACTGACGTAGGTGATCGTGTCTCTCCACAACTTTCGATCTCGACAGTTATTTATTATTTCTGCTGTTGACCTTCTGCCAAAGCTATTCTCTTAAGCTGTCTGGTATCTTTTCTCTTTGCTTCCTTCTATCGCTTCGTCCCTCAATTTTCCCAGTTGTCACAATATATTACAGCTATTCCCTTCTTATTACAACGCCAGCGGTTCCTTTCCGACATAGTGACGGCGCCCTCATGGTAGTTACGATTGTAGAAGTTAAACTCTGACTATTTTGCGTTAGATTACTACTTTAGGTACATAAATAAAACTCCGTAACAAGTAAGATATAAAAGTGATTGAAAGTAGCAATAAAGAAACCCCTACAGCGTGCGTATAATTACAAATGACATGTTAACAATTTTCACAAACACACAATTAATTATTTCACCTGCTCAGAAAAATAGATAACGTCTATTGTAACAAATTATCTCACTTTTAAAACAAAGGCAATTAAAAAAAATAACATTATTACAAACAGATACAAGTACACAGTTTGTATTTACATTCACTTTCCCTGTTCTTTTGAGAGAGAAGAGACTGTTTATGGTTCACAGAACATAGAAAACAGTAAAACATTACACTGATCACGGTACTTTGTATTGATTAATATTAATTTACTGAACTCCCTGATATGATATATAAGATGATAAATGAGGACAGAGTTACACTTTCATGTAGAAACTCCTTTACGTACTAAAATATATTAAGCCTATATTGATGGATGGTGTTATTATATGATTTATAACCATAGAATAGGCACACGACAATATGATAGGTGCGGAGCTCTTGCGAAAGTGTAGAGGTACCCCCTCTTGGAGTTGCATTGCACACTTTGGGTATTCTTACTGTATATATTTATTGTTATGTAGTCCTACTGCTATGTAGTTCTATTACTGTATTTATATCTTATTATATAGTTCTAGTGCTATGTAGTTCTATTACTGTATTTATATCTTATTATATAGTTCTAGTGCTATGTAGTTCTATTACTGTATTTATATCTTATTATATAGTTCTAGTGCTATGTAGTTCTATTACTAAAAAAAAGTAAAGTACCCCCGTCACGCCAAGTGGCGTATAGGGAATATGGTGTTAGTGACGATACATTTTACAGACCCTCGGCACATGGTTTTTGGGTAATGTGGTCGGTATTACGCCTGTGCCGCTTTACTTTCCCAGAAAAAAATCCGGTACCCATTTAAGGTTGGGTGAACCCTGAAGCCGGCGGTTGGGATCGAACCCTACCCTTGTCCTTTGTAGTCCAGTTCACTAACCACTGAGCTATCGCGGCTCCCTAGTTCTATTACTGTATAGATTTATTGTTATGTAGTCCTACTGCTGCGTATCTCTATTACTGTATACATTTGTTGCTATGTAGTCCTACTACTATGTAGTTCTATTATTGTAGATTTCTTGCTATTTAAGGATCTTGACATGCAGTCCTGTCTGATTTGTTTTCTCATTTTCTATAGTCTTCCTAATTTATAGCTCTCTTAGTATGTTATTCCTTTTCTATAATGCTCTTTTACTACTTAGATTACACGATAAGTAGTCCACTTGATATGCTGTCCTCTTAATGTGTTATCATCTTCCTGTGTAGATTTCTTACTGGGTGGTCATCTTGATATGTGTTGTTTTTTCTATGCAATCTTTATAACATTTAAAGGAGAAATGGTGAATCAGCCACAGCGTTTAGCATCAAATATGAAACAATGTAAAATGGTGCTTCATGATAGCATGATAGTCGACCCACAGTGCGAAGACGACACGTTATATTCTGTTTAATATATACACCTAGATACATACCTAAACAAAGAAAAGTTCAATTTAAAAAATAAAATATTGAAGTGGATGTATTTAATATTTTTATTGCAAGATGAATTTCTAAAAATGAAACTAATCTTTTGGACGACGAGCTGCAAAATGAGCAGCAAAATACGAAAATTTAAATTCGTCTGATCAATAGTTGAGATTTGAAAGCAGAGATATTAATGGATACATACTTCAGAAATCTATCGCAATGGAGACTTGCATAAGTTCTATTTCGAAGATGATAACACCAATAAAAGAATGAAATGCTGACACGTGCGTGGGTGGTAACTGCTGAAAACATTAATTATATATAGAACATATATGGTAGAGTCACTATGCGGGGGGAAATTTGGATGCAGAAATTGCAATCAATAACGTTTTAATCCTGACAATTTCGATTTTATTATCAAGCGTTGGACGAATAGAAGAAGTAATTGAACAGGATGGGAAGTGTTTAATCTGTGAGTTTCATTTAAGTAAATATGTCGTTTACTATCTCTTTAAAGAAACTTGGGCCTTGTACACATTCAGTTTATCAGCTTATCTCACATTGAAAAGAAACGGCTTATAAACGGCTTAGAAACTTGGGCCTTGGTGCACATTCAGTTTATCAGCTTATCTCACATTCAAAAGAAACGGCTTATAAACGGCTTAGAAACTTGGGCCTTGGTGCACATTCAGTCTATCAGCTTATCTCACATTGAAAAGAAACGGCTTATAAACGGCTTAGAAACTTGGGCCTTGGTGCACATTCAGTTTATCAGCTTATCTCACATTGAAAAGAAACGGCTTATAAACGTGTTACAAGGACAAAGAGATTTGACGGCCACATAGAAAGCAAGGTGGGCTGGAGAGACAATACAGGAAGGTAAGGTTCCAGGGAGTCGAGACAAGGTTAGGCAGAGAAAAACATGGTTCCTGGAAGTCGAGACAAGGTTAGGCAGAGAAAAAGATGGTTCCTGGAAGTCGAGACAAGGTTAGGCAGAGAAAAAGATGGTTCCAGGGAGTCGAGACAAGGTTAGGCGGAGAAAAAGATGGTTCCAGGGAGTCGAGACAAGGTTAGGCAGAGAAAAAGATGGTTCCTGGAAGTCGAGACAAGGTTAGGCAGAGAAAAAGATGGTTCCTGGAAGTCGAGACAAGGTTAGGCAGAGAAAAAGATGGTTCCTGGAAGTCGATGCACGGTTAGGAAGAAAATGTTGCTTTCATGACACCAAAGAGATCTTGAACCTGGCAATAGAGATAGTAGTAGATCCGACCAGAGAAAGAGATTTCTCCATCCGAACTATAATGAGAGCAATGTCCTGCAAAGAACACGGTGAATCATCTCACACTCTACTACCTTTAAATAAACTCAGAAAAGTCTAGAAATAATTAATCTAAAAGAATTCGACCTAGACAATTAGAATGTTTTGTATGAAAAAAAATTACACAGAAACCTACAGAAAGTCATCACTAAAGATACAATACGAGGTAAACAAGTTATAGTCAAAGACTAAAGTAGGCTGATCATATCAAGATATTGACGGAAAAAAATATCACAACGAACGCCATCAAGGCATGAGATAGATGGCGCTTATTGATAACCAATATTTGATGTTGATGATGATAATGATATCACAATAATTCAATAAGTGGGAGCTCAACAATATTTCGATCAAAAAAGTCTCAGTTAACTTTTTGAGGTAAAGAAACAATGGTAATTCTAGAAAGTGTGGAACAAAACAAAATAAAAACATTTGCCATCATTTAATACAGACAGCTGAAAATATGTCACCAAAACAAATTCAACAAAACAGGAACGTTAAAAAATGCAAGTAAAAAAAAAGTACCCCTGTCACGCCAAGTGGCGGCGTTTAGGGAATATGGTGTTAGTGACCATAAATTTTACAGACCTTCGGCACATGATTTTTGGGGTAATGTGGTCGGTATTACGCCTGTGCCGGTTTTACTTTCCCAGAAAATAATTCGGTACCCATTAAAGGCTGGGTGAACTGGAAGCCGTGGTTGGGATTGAACCCTACCTCTTGTCCTTTGTAGTCCAGTTCACTAACCACTGAGGTATTGCGGCTCCTAAAAAATGCAACAACAACAAAAATGCTTACAGCTACAATGATAACTTGCAGACTATTGATATGGTCGGTCACATGATGAGAAGAGATCTATAAATAGATGCAAGCACTGCAATTAAACAGTCAGGAGGGAAGTCAAAAGGAGGCAAAACCAATGAAAATCTGGCCAGGTACAGAGGAAACAGAGATAAATAACGAATAGTGTGAGCCAGACCTGTTGCATCCTTCGTAGAATGGTCACGTACAATATAAAAAAAAGTAAAGTACACCAGTCACGCCAAGTGGCGGCGTATAGGGAATATGGTGTTAGTGACCATACATTTTACAGACCTTCAGCACATGATTTTTAGGGTAATGTGGTCGGTATTACGCCCGTACCGCTTCTCTTACCCAGAAAAAAAAATCCGGTACCCATTTAAGGCTGGGTGAACCCGAAAGCCGTCGGTTGGGATCGAACCCTACCCTTTGTTCTTTGTAGTCCAGTTCACTTCACTAACCACTGAGCTATCGCGGCTCCCACGTACAACATGAAGCGGGGATAATGTTGTCCTCGTGAATAATATCTAAATAAGTACACGTTGCTGACTACAATTCGGTCGGTGGTCAAGAGAAATGTGGCGAATATTCCACATTTCTCTCTCTCTCTCTCTCTCTCTCTCTCTCTCTCTCTCTCTCTCCCTCTCTCTCTCACTCTCATAAACACACACTCTCTCAAGTGTTAAATGCTACAAGACTACATTTGTCATTGTAACACTGAGAAAAATACTACAATTTCGATGCACATCTCTTTTCGCTTAACGCATGAATATTTGTTTGAGTAGTTTCAAGAGAATTCCGCCAAACGGCAAACAAATAGTCGACTCACTGTTTCTATGGTTACACATTGTTATTGTACAGCATGCGTGTATTTTGGTCTCTCTATATCTCTAATTTTCCCAAGTGGGTCTAGCCATGCTCATGACTGGTCATATTGTTGACACGTTTTCTGCGTGTTCATGTTTGTCCATCCTCGTTTTCTCACGATTATGTCCAACTCTTTCAATTATTGCATTGTTCTCGTCTATGAGATGACAGCATTTCTTGTCCTATTTCACTGAATATACTCTGGCACAAAAGGGCGGTACCTATTGATGAAATCACATAGATTGATTGTAAATGCACTATCATCAACATTATCATTTTCAGCTGCCTCGTTATCGCGTTATGATCGATTCAACCTTTGATAGGCTTCGGCTTGAATTAAGCTTCTAATAATGCCAGACATCAATTATTTCCTCTATTCAAACTCCATTTAAAATATAATAAATGAAATCCCGTGAATGTTTAATCTGCTTACATAATCCAATCTTTTTGGCTAATTTTTAGTAATAATTCAAAGCATTTACGACTGATAACATAGAGTAAGTTAGAATTGTTCTTAAGTCTAATTTCAAGTTAAAGGCAACAATTATAACTGCCATGCAATAAACGTTGGGAGCCGCGATAGCTCAGTGGTTAGTGAAATGGACTACAAAGGACAACAGGTAGGGTTCGGTCCCAACCGACGGCTTTCTAGGTTCACCCAGCCTTTAATGGGAACTGGATTTTTTTTCTGGGAAAGTAAAGCGGCTCGGGCGTAATACCGACCACATTACCCCAAAAAATCATGTGCTGAAGGTCTGTAACATTTATGGTCGCTAACACCATATTCCCTATACGCCACTTGGTGTGACGGGGGTACTTTACTTATTTTTTATGCAATGAACGTTAAAGAAAGAATGAAATGTAGATCAAAGACAACATATTAAAGAAATACGAATAGTTTAGACCAGACTTAGGCAGATGTGTGCAGAATAACAGCGAATCGGGCACAGCGCAATGATTTTGCTACTGCGCTTTACAAGACTTGCTTTGCAAGCAAAAAACGAAAGAAATCTAAATTCAAATCTACTTCATTCTACTGTCTTTTAATTTAGAGACTAAATAAAAGTAAAATCTACATTTGAGTCTAAGAATTTATAGATAACTTTTTTATAAATAAATAAGATTATTTATGCATTGATTTGGACTCATCTTATTATTTAGCAATGGTGAGTCTTTGTACATAACATCAAGTGAGTTACTTGTTAAAGGGTACCTAGTAGCATGCAGCATGATAAGAACGACCGCAGAGGTTGTAATGGGACTACAGTCGTTATCAAAGCAGACACGGGTGTATCGAATGGTATATGTTTCACTAAAGATGAGGATATCACAATAATCCGGATGTACAGCTCTATTAGATAATAAATCAAACAGTGTCTAAAGAGTATCATGAGAGACAGTTTCTGAAAGAAAGTCATTTACCATATGTTCACAATCTTTCTAGTAATTTCTCACTAGTTCTACGCATGCAACATTCATATGTGAAGTTAATCATTCTTCATTTCGCAAGATTTCAGCACTGTCATGCTCTCTCTCTCTCTCTCTCTCTCTCTCTCTCTCATAATCTCCACAACAACAAAAAACGTATCTGAAGATAGCGTGGAAGCTGCATAATTGCTCAAAATTGCAGTATATAAATTGTAATGCATAACATTAAGAAACATTGTATCTATGCGCGTTTGGCAACACAGCAAACTATAAAATAAAGCAAAGGCCAAGTTTACAACGCCCTCATAATCAGTATCCTTTTATATGGTAGCTAATCATGGACAACATATGAAAATCAAGAGAGAAGGCTAAATATATTCCATATGTGATGCATGCATCGTATTCTTGATAACCTGGAAGGGCAAGTTGACAAACGTGGAGGTCCTCATTTGCACAGGCCTCCCGAACATCTACACGCTGCTCAAACAACTTAGGTTACTCTGGTTTGGCCACTTACACCGTATGAAAAATGGCCGCATACCAAAAGATATATTTTATGGACAACAAGCAGATGGCAAAAGAACTAGAGCGCCAAAAGCTTCCATCTATAGACGTGTGTAAACGTGACATAAAGACTCTGATAATCAACCATGTAGACTGGGAAGAGATAGCTGCAGACGGCAATCTTTGCAAACATACTCTAAAGCTCCAACTCAAGCAAGAAACAGACAGATTCTATAAAAAAAATACACGCCGAAAGAACAAACAATAAAGACATTTCCTAGGGGCGCTCCAAAATCCATAGTCAACTATGATTGACTGAGGCAAACACTACATCATAATGAACGATTAAAGGATGAGACAGCAACAAAGATATTTGAAATAGCCTTAGAAAGTCGCGATAGAGTGAACATTGGTGGACCGGTCTATTCTTGATAAGTGGGGGTTGGGGTAGTAAAGTAAAGTACCCCGCCACGCCAAGTGGCGTATAGGGAATATGGTGTTAGTGACCATACATTTTACAGACTTTTAGCACATAATTTTTGGGTTAATGTGATCGATATTACGCCTGTGCCGCTTTACTTTCCCAGAAAAAAATTCGGTACCCATTAAAGGCTGGGTGAACCGGAGCCGTCGTTGGGATCGGAACCCTACCTCTTGTCCTTTGTAGTCCAATTCACTAACCACTGAGCTATCGTGGCTCCTTTGGTTGGGAGGTCGAGTTAGATCTCTATAGACTGCTGTAAGGTTTACTCAGTCCTACATGGGTATCGGTTTTCTGAGAAATAAAGACGGCACTGGTGTAATGTTGACCATATTTACCTAAACATGACCGAAACATGACAAATATAAGACCTAATACCATATTCAACATATGCCAATGGTATTATACAAAATGTTCATCTTATTTATTTATTTTTTTTTTTTCTTCTGATTTCTTATCTTTTTGTTACTTCTCTTTTTTGTTTATGTTTGGTTTGTATTTTCCCGCTCTTTTTCATAAATCCCAGTATTTTTCATACAATCCCAGTATTTTTTCATACAATCCCAGTATTTTTTCATACAATCCCAGTATTTTTTCCTACATTCTCATAAAAATAAGAATGGAACATACAAAAATAAAAAAAAAACACGAACCATGAACCTATCCATAAACTACCATTTGGCCATACCATTAATTTAATTAAGACTATCGGCATTGACAAGTGAATTTAGGAACTAAAATGTTTTCTTTTCATCCATGAGTACTTTTAAAGACATGGTCAGAAATAATTTAATAACCGGGTTTAGAAAAACAAGCATTGAAAAGTGACATTGCCAATTACTTAGAAAATTATTTTGAGAAGTAATTTATCATCAGATTATCCTGTTGTAGGCTGGGGGGATAAAAATGGCAAGTAAATATTTATTATTTTTGGAAACTCCAAGACTAGAGATGAACGTAAATTACACCGGAACAAATGTAATTTTACAGCACGCGGAAAAATCCAAACAAAAAACAAATATTTATTATTAGTAGAAACTGTCAGGAAAGAACCTTATAGCAACAGTGAGATTATTTTGAGTGCTGCAAAAATACTTTAGTATCTGTTTTATGTTAAGTAGCCTGTCCAGGAAAGACGTCTGACTGGAGACCTCAGTAGTCTATTTATGAACACCACCCGACTGGGCTACCCGCTCGGACAACCGTGTTCGATTCCCGCTGGAAGCAGTGTAAATTGCACTTGTGGTGGGAAAAAAATACCCCCGCGGTCGACCCAGCCGCTGACAAAAATTGGTTTCAGGATAGTACTCTGGGAAGTTGAGGAATACCGACTGGCATTGTGAATTTCGATGCTTGAAGGGACACTGTCCAGGGAAAGACGTCTGACTGGGGACCTCAGTAGTCTATTTATGAACACCACCCGACTGGGCTACCCGCTCGGACAACCCGTGTTCGATTCCCGCTGGAAGCAGTGTAAATTGCACTTGTGGTGGGAAAAAAATACCCCCGCGGTCTACCCAGCCGCTGACAAAATTGGTTTCAGGATAGTAATCTGGGAAGTTGAGGAATACTGGCTGGCATCGTGAATTTCGATGCTTGAAGGGACACTGTCCAGAAGTCTCCGAACACTTGTGGAAAGGCGGCCGAGTACATATGGGTGGAAACTGCGTGCTAAGTCGCCGATTCAAGTCTCTTATTTTACCTTTACGTTGACTTTTGCCTGCCAGTAAAAATGCTACTCCTTGTCCATATGTGTTACACCTGCCTCTGTAATGTAGTGTAGAATTGAAATGTGAACTCAACTAACTTTGAGAACTAGTTTAGAACTTTGATGAAGGACTCTACTAAAAATTTTAATAATTTAGAACATACTTTGAAAAAAAAAACTAAATTGATCAAAGAAACCAGTTTTAGAACTTCTATTAGTACTTTTAAGAATTGATTACACGAGAAGCTGATAAATTATTTTGAGAACTAGATGTAACAACTAACACGGAAGACTCATCTTTTAGGGAAAACCACCCGACTGGGTTACCGGCTCGGACAACCCGTGTTCGATTCCCGCTGGAAGCAGTGTGAAATGTACTCGTGGTTGGGAAAAAAAATACCCCCGCGGTCGACCCACTCGCTGGCAGAAATGGGTATCTGGGTATTACTCTGAGAAGGTGAGGAACGCCGCCTCGCATCGTGAATTTCGATGCTTGAGGCGACACTATACAGAAGTCTCCGAACACTTTTGGATAGGCGGCCGAGCACATAATGGTGAAAACTCGCGTGCTAAGACGCCGATTCAATTCTCGTACTTTACCTTGACCTTATTCATCTTGATAATTGACTTCGAGAACTGAGCGTGAGAACAAAATGTACTTGAGAATTACTTTGATAATTAGTTGGTTCGAACTAATAATAGTATATGTCACATCATTAATGAAGAAAGAAGAACTATCTATTCCATAGTATGTTTTTCGTTTGTGGGTCTGTCAGGATGGGATAGGTAGGAACAATAAATAATAACAACTTAAAAATAAAGGTTGTAAGACCACAGCGATCGTCGATTATTGCACGTTAGAATGTTAAATTTTACATCTGGTGAAAAAGGTTCCTGCGCACACCCTCTATAGATCTAACGATCAGTTGAGTAATACATATAACATTTCAATAAAGTATATATAACATTTCAATAAAGTATAATAACATTTCAATAAAGTATATAAACATTTCAATAAAGTACATATAACATTTCAATAAAGTACATATAACATTTCAATAAAGTACATATAACATTTCAATAAAGTAACTAACGATATTATAAGTATGCCAAGACAATCCATCGTAGCGATTATAGTTCAGCAACTGGATAGAATGGGAAAAAAAGCAATGTCCGCCACTTGTGATTATTCAGTGTATCGACAAGACAAAGACAGGAATATCAACAATACTCTGAACATCGAAACTAAACCGCTTTACTTCGTGTTATAACAGTTCCAAAACTAAGGTTCTTCTTCTTCTTCTATCCTTCCTCCATTGCCGTTGGCGTCGAGGGGATAAACAATCTGCGATTCTTTGCTCTTCTGTTGGCCTCTTCTGGTGTTATCCTTCCTAGTGACTCTAGTATTCCCTTTATCCATCTCTTTCTCGGTCTTCCTCTTAATCTGGCGTTTTCGTAGCGTTTGTTTATGGCTCTTTGAGTCACTGTTAGTTCTTTTTGTCTTGTTATGTGGCGAACCAATTTATCTGTTGTTTCTTTATGTATTCGACGGCTGGTTCAATTTCGAGTTTCTTCCTCAGGTCGGTGTTTCTTACTCTGTCCCTTAAGCTGTTTCCTGTCATTCTTCTGATACATTTCATTTCGGTGGTCGTTATCTTTCTTATTGTTCTTGAGTCCAGCGTCCAATTCTGGCACTGATAGCACAGCGTTGGTAGAAAAATTGATTTGTATATTGCCCTTTTTGCTTCCGTAGTTATTGCTTTGTTTTTCAATAGTTTTTCATGGCATGCTTTGTTACACCTTATATCTATCTATGTCTCTTGGTTGTTGTCTTGTGTTAACGTGCTACCCAGATATTTAAAATTGTCTACTTGGTTAAGCCAGGGCTTAACTAGCTTAAACTCTGTTTAAGCAGGGAAAGCAGTATTGACATGGTTCTCCCTTAGTAATCGCATTGTTAATACAAACACGCCAGTTGTGAACTTGTTGGCGAGGAGGTATTTGAACTAATATGATGACGTATTTAGGAGTTAATTTGTATAGTAAGTTGTGGTTCAAAGGTTAAATTGAACCAAAGCTCGCAGCGGATATCCGCAGTAAAAGTCATGACAGTTACCTGCATTCATCAACCATTGCTAGTAATTTTGTATCAAGCGCTGGTCTTCTCGCCCATCGAGCACGTCATGACCATTCCAACTGTGCGATACGTTAGCTGGTCCGGTTCACACAGAAAGATTCGAAAGAGCAAAATCAAAGCATGCCCATTCTATTGGGATGCATGAGAGTAACTCCTTTATGGCAATGCGATTTCTGCTCGGTTTCCTCACTATGGAGAGCAGGTTCATGATCAAGAGATAGAGAGCACACGCAAACCTTAAGTGCAGCGCTAATCAGGAACATCCGCTACTCATGTAGCGGGATGAAGATAGGGGAACGGATTAAGGAGAAGTAAGACATCAATAGTTTGGTTAAAGGTACTGTCAAATCAGCATGTGGACTGTCTAACATTAATCATATGGAAGAATTGGTCCCGGTGTCTCCAGGATTCAGTACAGCCTTTTCTGTCATCTCTACACTAGACAAAAGATACAGAGTACAGAACCCAATTGTGGATAATGCAGAGACGAATGCTCTCGTCCAAGAAAATGCCAGTTACTGACGCTGTAATCTACACAGACGGTTCTGTAGAGACTGAGAGCTTGGGTGTTTACTGCACGTCCCAGCGTTAGAACTACTCATTGAGAGTACTGTACGTACTAGTGGTAGAACTATTCACGGAGAGTTTGGGTGTTTTTTGTACATCCCAGTGGTAGAACTGTTCACGGAGAGCTTGGGTGTTTATTGTCCGTCCAAGTGGTAAAATTGTTCACGGGGAGCTTGGGTGTTTACTGTATGTCCCAGTGGTAGAACTATTCATGGAGATAGTGTTGCCTACACAAAACAACCAGCAGTGGACTTCCGCTGTAAAGGTGGTGGATCTAGCTCACGTTCTCTTGATCGCTGAAGAAAGTGCCTTCGGGATCTGATTATTTCGGTTCTCAATTGCACTTTTCTGCGTTAAAGTTAAAATTATGATCTACTTATTACATCTGCGCCGTTCAAGCGAAGTCGTACGCCGGTAACAGTCTCTTTTTGACAAAACAAGTGTTGTGAATGAGACCTTCCAAAGTCTAGACTTGATCTGCGCCTTAAGTCACATTGATGTTGTTCATGACTGTTGTTGGAATTCCTTGACGCAAGTTATTTCCATGTTACTCATTAATGTAAACTACTTCGTCAGCTGCAGTTTTATGTCTTTAAGGAATTTGCACCGTGTTTTGTTCGTCGTAGGCTGCTTTCACTAGAGTAATCACATACCTAAAAGGAGCGAAATTGTGTGTACAACATTAGTGTGTTCTACGTCATCGTAATGGCTCATCGTACATCCCTACACCGGTCGTACGCTAATCTTACGGTCTGTTGTTTGATGTGCGACAAGGATAATCTGACGACTAACTGTGTCTATATGTTCGGAAATGGAGTCAGCAACGATGGCCTAACATCATCAAGCGCTATACATTTTTAAAAAATACGACGATCATCATTTTCAAGAGGACGTGAACTCCCGGTATATGGTGGATAGGCGGCGGGAACAATTGAAGGCTATGCATAAAAAGTGCTCCTTGTTGCAGTTTCCTCATATTCCAAGTCCGGCTTGTTGCAGGAGCTACTGAGTTAAGTGCTCTGTGCACACCGTGAGTTGTGTGTCTCATCCGTTTTGATCATGCTTCGATATTCCAATTGTTTATGATGAATGATGATATTGTGTGACAGGGAACAGTTGGCTGTGTTCACTGCGGTTCGGGTTCGCCTTATGTCTTTTGGCGTATGCTGAGACTGCTACGATCGGGACTACATTGACCTTTCTTTGTTTGGGAGATGAGATATTAATTCGGATGAATACGCTGGCACGGGCGGTTTAGCAATTATGGATTTTAATTCGTTTGCAGTGATACCGGGGCCTTCCATAACCAAATAACCAAATAACCAGCTGTGTGGCGATGGAGATATGGCGTGACAAGATTTTTTAGCTAGTTAGAGTCACAAGATGACACTTATATCAGTTAGCAGAGTGACTCGCAACGTCCAGACATGCTCCATTGGCAGACAGTGACCAAAGTCTGTACAGAGGTTAAAGATCTGAAATTCTTCATCTACGTTACTGATAATTGTTAGAGATAACGACAAAACAGATAAATTAGCTGTCTCGGCGATCATATCAGAAGGACAGTCAATGGAAGGGAAGATCATAAACAACCCAATAGACATGGATAGAATATAGGACTTTGAAATAAGTGAAACTATGTTGCTATATAGCCCGCGAGAACTGACGATGGAGAACGGCATTGATAGAGCAGAACAATATTCTGGACAAATGAAAGGAATTGTCAATCACCTTCAAATTGGCACATATAGTCGCTGCGCGCATGTGATATTCTGAGGTGATAATCAGAGCCCCAATGGGGCGTCTGCTGTGCAGTGATGATGATATTAACATAACATAGCACAACAATATATTGTTTAAACTTTGCGGATAAGACATTAATAAACAAACTAACGTTTCGACTCAAAAGCTATTAAAGTATTCAACGGGTGACAAACACAAAAAAACAAACCACAAATCTCAAAAATCCACAGAAAAGCTAGCAGACAACATTGTAATAAGGCGGACATTTTGTTTGCGTTTGCCTTTTGTTGAAGACCTTAGTGAGTCTAAACGTGCCTCTTCTTTACTCTGTGCTATCCGCAGACTTGGATGCTTATTCTTACTTCTCTTATAGCTTCAGCACCAGTCGGCATTGTCTTGGCTCCCCATAGCTTTCACGTTTATTTCTATTTGAATGATAAACTACCGGATTAACTCATTCATTTCTTATTTATTTGGCTTCTTTGAATATAAATCTCTTTCTTGAAAATGAAAAATACATAACGTAATCAAGTTTTTTTTTTATTGTGGCACAGTAATTTAATACTTATAATAACATTTTTTTGTGGGCTATTATTTCCCTAGTGGGTTATTTTTTCCCTTGTGGGCTATTCTTTCCCTTGTCGACTATTCTTTCCCTTCTGGGCTATTCTTTCCCTTGTGGGCTACTCTTTCCCTTGTGGGCTACTCTTTACCTCGAGGGCTATTCTTTCCCTCTTGGGCTATTCTTTCCCTCGTGTGCTATTCTTTCCCTTGTGTGCTACTCTTTCCCTTGTGGGCTATTCTTTCCCTTGTGGGCTATTCTTTCCCTTGTGTGCTACTCTTTCCCTTGTGGGCTATTCTTTCCCTTGTGTGCTACTCTTTCCCTTGTGGGCTATTCTTTCCCTTGTGGGCTATTCTTTCCCTTATGGGTTACACTTTCCCTAGTGGGTTATTCTTTCCCTTGTGGGCTATTCTTTCCCTTGTGGGCTTCTCTTTCCCTAGTGGGTTATTTTTTCCTTTGTGGGTTATTCTTTCCCTTGTGGGTTAGTCTTTCCCTAGTGGGCTATTCTTTCCCTTGTGGGCTATTCTTTCCCTTATGGGTTACATTTTCCCTAGTGGGTTATTTTTTTCCTTGTGGGTTATTCTTTCCCTTGTGGGTTACTCTTTCACTAGTGGGTTATTCTTTCCCTTGTGGGCTATTCTTTCCCTTGTGGGCTACTCTTTCACTAGTGGGTTATTTTTTCCCTTGTGGGTTATTCTTTCCCTTGTGAGTTAGTCTTTCCCCAGTGGGTTATTTTTTCCCTAGTGGGTTATTCTTTCCCTCGTGAGCTATTCTTTTCCTAGTGGGTTACTCTTTCCCTATTGGGTTATTCTTTCCTTTGTGGTCTACTCTTTCTCTTGTTTCCCTTGTGGGTTACTCTGTCATTTGTCTCTGGTATCTGGTTAGTGATATCCGTTGTCTAGATTTCTCTGATAATTGTCCTCCACATGTGGCTACCGGGGTCCACGAGGGACAAAATTAACACAGCCACTGGAACCTGCCCCATATTTCGTAAAAGGCGATTAAGGCGGTTTGGAATCTCGCATGTGCAGTCGAGTAGGACGTGCACGTAGCGATCTTGCCAACGGAATTTACCGATGGATTTTGGGAAATGCTGTAACTACTAGTGGAACGAATTTGGGGAATTCCTCACTGCAATTAAACTTGTTCTATGTATAGAAAAGAATAATATAGATTCATCTTCATCATGTGCTATACCGGTTGGCGTAGGCGATACTGTCCTTCCACAATCTTCTATCTACAGTGTATCGTATCAGTTTTGTTGTTGATTGTTTTCCATGCCATGACACCAAGCTATCCAGTATTTTCTCTCTTTGTCGTCCGTGATCTCACCTTCCTTTTATTTTGTCAGTTGTAACCATGTATTCCAAATTTCCTCATCTCTTTATGTGACCGAAAAAAATGTTGATTGTTTCTTTCTAATGTTTTCAGGAGCTCCCTTTTTGTGTTGGCCTCTTTGAGAATTTCCTAATTGGTCTTTTTAGCCAAGAAGGAAAGGAATGGCAAACTACTTTCTTTTTTTGCCTAGTATAATTATGCCAAAGTACAACCTAATATCCACAGCTAACGACGTTAATGGGGACTCACACTATAGATTAGATAACTGAAAAAAACCGGAAGTCGTGTGTGCACGTGGAAACGTTAGAAAATCTTTGCAATAAGTCTTAGAGAGTAGACTAAAATGGACACAGCCCAGACAGCTAAGAAAATCTACCAATGTCAAAGACGGATGTGTGAAGTCGAAAGGCGCAAATGTTACGACTTTGTCATGAATTAAGCAGCACAATGCATCTACGGCCACTGAATGGGTGAACGTGAAATAATAAGAAGATTCATCTCGAGTACCAAGTCTTGTAACTGATTTAAATGAATAACTTCAAAGTCTTGTAACTGATTTAAATGAATAACTTCAAAGTCTTGTAACTGATTTAAATGAATAACTTCAAAGTCTTGTAACTGATTTAAATGAATAACTTCAAAGTCTTGTAACTGATTTAAATGAATAACTTCAATGTCTTGTAACTGATTTAAATGAATAACTTCAATGTCTTGTAACTGATTTAAATGAATAACTTCAATGTCTTGTAACTGATTTAAATGAATAACTTCAATGTCTTGTTTATTTCTGTCTAGCATTCAGCCAACGACTATGAAGGAATGAACAGTCATCTTCGTCATCCGCCATTAAACGAACATTAATTGGGCGCAGATGCGTTATGTTGTGGTTTGCAGTAGAATCGTGATGTTTGCGCCTTTGGCCCAAAACATCCGACTTCAGCACGGCGTTTCTAGTAAAAAAAAGAGTAAAGTATCCCCGTCACGCCAAGTGACGTATAGGGAATATGGTGTTAGTGACCATAAATTTTACAGACCTTCAGCACATGATTTTTGGGGTAATGTGGTCGGTATTACGTCCGTGCCGCTTTACTTTCCCAAGAAAAAATCCGGTACCCATTAAAGGCTGGGTGAACCGGTAGCCGTCGGTTCGGATCGAACCCTACCTTTATCCTTTGTAGTCCAGTTCACTAACCACTGAGCTATCGCGGCTCGGCGTTTATAGTACCGGAGACAAATAATAATAAATAAATATTATTATAGAGGGAAATTTCCAATGCAATAATCAGCGAATCAATTCAGAGTAAGAGGTATGTTTATAGCACTCGAAAAAAATAACAAATACTCAATAACAGAACAAAAACAAAGAACATTATATGGTCCGAAACAGGATCGAACCCGTACTCCATGGCACAGCGCCTTGCCACGAAAAGGAAACGCTAAGGAACATTGCCAACTCAGCTAACTAATTATAGTATATATTAAATATAGGTTTATAGTACCGAATTATCTTCCCTCTTAATTCCTACTCCGCTATAGCCACACTAGATTGATTAGTCAGTTCTTAGCAGGCACCGCGAAGAGATGGAGTAAAATGTGTTTAGTTCTGTTTACCGATTGATATCCATCAGCTATGAGTTGTTATCAACTATTGCTTACTTTGATTACAATCTTTAATTCAGGTTCCTCTACAACATAAAGCCAATAGAAAAACCATTATGGTGTTAGTGCCTACATTTTTCCATAACCAGAGACGAATAACAAGACTGATGTGGTCAGTATCACGTCAGGCTGCCTGGTTTGCCCAGAAGAAAATCTTTGGTACCAATTTTAGGAGGCCTGATGAACCTAGAAATCCTGACAGTCAGTTCAAAATTAAACACTGGCCACATCAAAGAATACAAGTGGTAGGGTTCGATCCCAACGGACGGCTTCCGGGTTCACCCAGCCTTAAATGGCTACTGGATTTTTTCTGGGAAAGTAAAGCGGCACGGGCGTAATACCGACCACATTGCCCCAAAAATCATGTGTTGAAGGTCTGTAAAATTGATGGTCACTAACACCATATTCCCTATACGCCACTTGGCGTGACGAGGGCTCTTTACTTATTCTTTCTTACATCAAAGAATAGAGCTCGTTACAATCTGTATCCATTGAAAAACCTGGCTATCGATTTCGTCATTGCATATTCAACAGTATCTTGAAGAAGGAAATACAATCTAAATCTGATTCCAATGAAAACAAACTGAGATAAATTTTGCTTTAAAAATCACATTGTCAAACAATCACTGTCCACTCTTGGCTAAAAAAAGCGTAATCTTTGATTCCATTAAACTGGGTTCATCTACTTGGCATCGATTTTGTGAGACGAAGTGATAAGTTGTCCAGACAAAGACAGAGAGTGTGTGTGCGCTGACGTGCATGTGTGAGCATTTTCGTGTATGTTTGTTTGTGTGTATTTACATCTTACACTATACAAGTTTATTTAATTTGCAATACACACACACATACAACTGTTTGATGTTTATTTTTTGTTTTAGTATTTCGCTCGTTAACATACATTCAATTTATACATTGTTCTTTCAGCTGTAGAGAGCATTTAAGTTGAGTAGAAGTACAGAGGTCTGAAATGGGTTTCATTTTCTTGTGGAGAAGTAATTTTGTAAATTGTATTAATTTAATGTAATAATTAATTAATGTTTGGAATATATCTGATCATAATCAGCGTTCTGTCTTACATTCCTTTGATCTTCTTGGTCATTGGAGCAGTGTTCAAGTTGGATACCACTCTCGTCTACTCCTGTACTTTGACTGACACAGATATGTGATCGTCCACAAGGTCAAGATGTGTCCGTCTTGTCAATGTATCGTATTATTGACATATTTTTGTGTGATTTGTCCCCCTCCCCCTCTCTCTCTCTCTCATCTCTGCCCATTGAATGTGTCCTGTAGAATGATTTTCATTTCAAGGCCGCCTGAACGTGATGTATGGGTAACTATCTCGTGTTCTGCTTCTCATCATGGGTTAGTATGTGGACTCTGACAATTCTATCACCTAATATTCCACGTGAAGGTCAGTCACTATCATCGGGTTGTGTATCATTTAAAGAACACTGCTTTCACTCATAACAATCAAACTTTAAAAAAAAAACAAAAAAAACTTTGTCTCTAGTCAGATCTCTCATTTCCTGTTATGTTCAGGGTCTCCTGGATGTCTTGAATTCACCTTCTTGATCCCTTCTTACCTTCTTGGAACCATGCTTTCAATTATTTTTCTTTCCAACCCGCTGTGTCTTTTGACGTGGTATTTTATTTCCTTTGTAAGATGCAGTTTTGGTAGAAATGTGGTATGTGCATGAGATGTCCTAGTGCCTCTATTGCACGTCGGCTTTAATCAAAACACTACACTAAGATGACAACAATCTAAAAATAAAACCTCAATGATGTAAGCAAATGTTAGCTTACAAAGTGGTTGAGTGATTAAAATTTTTGCAGCAAACCAAAACGGCCAGGGTTCAATTCTCCAATATAGCTATTTTTTTTAAAAGACCAATACGGCTTCGGAGTTCATCCGGTCTTTGAAAATGGGTACCAGCATTTTTTCTGACATGATACCGACAACTTAATTCACGACATGTGCTATTATTTATTACAGATTGCAGGCATACATCAAAACGTTAAGGAGAATGCTATATTATTTCATGTAACAGTAAGCTAATGCAAGCATGGGGGCAGGTAACTGAGTTGTTACCCGCTTCTCAATAGTTAATAGCAGTAACAAATGATAGCGACCAGCAGTATTTAAGGAATGAAAATTTTCCAGAATAACAAGTTGTAGAAACAAAGTTCATGTAGGGGTAGCACACAGAAGTGGGGAGGAGGAGGTAATATCCAGAATTGGTGGACGACACGTAATGGTTAGGTCCATGGAAATTTCCATGGGGTTTCCAATTCACAACAACAGGTTGTTGTTGAAGTGACCATAACGCAAATAGCATGCGTTGACCCCATGACTTTGGCCCGTCTGATAAACATGGTGTTTTCATCAAACCAGGAGAGGTCAGAGTCGTGAAGTAATATAGAAGTCACGAAAATAAGCTGTTATTGTCAAAGTTTTGGTCAGTTGAGAGACAAGAGTTCAGATCTCGGACACGAATATGCAGGTGACCAGAAGAGCGCAAGTGGTCACTTGGCAGCAGTTTTAATTGGCTGCTGAGTCTCAGGTGAAAGAGTAGTTGAGTATTTAAACTCCTACACAACAGGAAAGAGACAGATAGGATGAAGAATTCAGTTCAGGGTGAAGTAAGTTAGAGAGACAGAATAGTCAGAACAGTTAGAAAGTTAAGATTAGAAAGCGAAGCCAGTTAGCTAGGAAGTTAGAATCAGGTAGTTCAGTCAGTTAGAAGTTATTAAACAAGGTTGATAGAGAGTACTATGACTTTAGTTGTGAAGTGATTGTGTTTCCATTTTAAAGTATTCCAGAATTATGTTTCATAGTCTTACGATTTCGTAAGTAAGCAAATTTCTGATGAATAAGTTGTATACAATTTATGCACTAGGGACTGATCATAGTCACCGGCGATTTGCCTCGGAGAAGTCCCGAATTAATTATATTAATTTGAGATAAGTGAATTCACCACTAGTAGATCATTGTGCCGAAAGAAATCAATACACTGATTCTTCCTCTTCTTTTCTCTTTTCACTGATACCTAAAAGGTGTCGTGGTTTATATCATTTGTCGTTCTTGTGCTGCTCGAATTGTCTGAATTAGTGATTACCCTTTGTAGTTACATGTCTCTGTCACTGCATCTATCCATTTTCTTCTGGGTCTTCCTCTTGGTCTTTTTCCATGCATTCTTGAGAAGAACACCCTTGATCGTGATTTGTGAGGATTCATTCTGACCAGGTGGCCAAACCATTTAAATTGTTGTTGTTCTATATATTCTTGGCAGGGTTTTGTTCCTACTATTTTTCTTATGGTTTCATTTGGTATTATATCTCTTCTTGTGTTGTTTGTTACTTTTCTCAACAACGAATCTCACATGTATTGATCTTTCTTAAATGTGATTTAGAAAGGGTCCATGTTTGACTTTCATAGCACAAAGTTGGTATGAAGATGCTATTTATCATTTGTTGTTTAGTTGGCATAGAAATGTTTGGATGCCTTAGCAATGGTGAAAGCTGGTATGTGACAGCATTTGCTTTTTGTATTCTCATGTCAATTTCTCTGTCTAGTTTTCCATCTCCTGTGAACATTGTGCCTAAATACTTGAATTCATCTACTTGTCATAAACTGATTATTGTTATGTATTCAAGAAAGACTCTGTCATGAATTACCTGTTATGTGTATTGGTCAACTAAAAAATCAATGTGATGTAGTTCCTGTCAAGTAGTACAAAGATAAATACAACAAGAAAATCACAAGTATATAACATTCTAGGCCATAAAGCGCGACAATGAGTAAATAAAATACGTGAAATTAATTTTTTTTTTTAAATGTGTATAGAATATGTAAAACGTGTTAATATAGTACCTGGCACTTGCAACTGTTATAACAGACCTTATATTTGGTGTTTTTAAAAACGTGCAATAGAGTACAGGGTATTTGTAAATTAGTTTGAGTAAAGCAACCAATTCCAAATGCTTGAAGGCTTTTATTGAATCCACTAAAGACATCCAATTATTTGTACATTCCTATGAACGTATTCGGATAAGCAAACAGATGGAAAGTATTATATAGCAAATAGATGGAAAGCACTATATAGCAGATAGATCGAAGGCAATATCTAGCAAATAAATGGAAAGCACTATCTAGCAAATAGATGGAAAGCGCTATATAGCAATTAGATGGAACGCTCTATATAGCAAATTGGATTGAAAATAATTATAATTTGCAGACACATCATGGCCTACAACTGTAAATATTTATATACAATTGTATATGTCATTGATTGAATCCTCATCTCTTAAATTAGGTTAATGAGACCCTCTGTATATCATCGTGTCAGCTATGGGTGATATTTGACCAATTAATGAACGTCATAAAGTAAAGCATTTTTTGAACCGTGGTCCTTCTTTATTTTAAATAAAACCCCACTAAGAGTTAAATAGCAGCAATATAAATATAGAAGAATCCATCATAATAACACGACATACTTTATGATAAAAGTTTACAAATAAGTATTTCTTTAGTTAAGACACTCGACATCAATAGAGACATGGCCCAGTACGTCAGCATGTCTCTTCTTCTCTCTTCCATTCGTCATTTCCTCTTGAAATCGTTCTGGTGTCTAAGGGAATACAAAGTTCTTGTTCTCGCCCTTTTGGCGACTTAACTCATTGTTAATTGATGCTGTTGAACGTTTCTTTGATGTCTATCCATCTTACTCTGGGTCTGCCTCTTGCTCTTCTCCCTTCTCTTTATATTTGCTTTGTTTGGTAAGGAATTACAGGGCATTCTTTCTAGATGGACAAACCAGTGATTTGTTGTTTGTGTATGTAGTTTAGGATTAGCTCAATGTCTACTCTTTCTCGTATAATTTCATTTCTGGTTTTGTCTTTTCTGGTTACTCCGTGCGCTTTTCTCAGACATCAGGTACGGTGCTAAATGAGGATAATGATGATATTAATGATGATACCAGTCAAAATATAAAAAACGAACTTGAAAACACATTCAAATACTTAGAAAGCGCAGTATAACATAACATAGAGAAACATTTCGTGATGTCGACAACGGAATAAGAAGGCCACAATAGCTTTTGTCAATCTAAACTTCGTTTGAAAATAACTGAGCGGATAAGCAATGCTGTAAAGTAAGAGCTCCGTCACGCCAAGTGGCGTATAGGGAATATGATGTCAGTGCCCATACATTTTACAGACCTTCAGCACATGATTTTTGGGGTAATGTGGTCGGTATTACGCCCGCGCCGCTTTACTTTCCCAGAAAAAAATCCAGTAGCCAAATAAAGGCTGGGTGAACCCGGAAGCCGTCGGTTGGGATCGAACCCTACCTCTTGTCATATGTAGTCCATTTCACTAACTACTGAGTTATCACGGCTCCCGAAGCAATACAGTATTTGTAACAACATACTTCAAATGTATAAATAATGCAATGTCTGTAACAAACTAACAAATATATGTAAAGAATGCAATGTGTGTAAAAAACTAACAAATATGTGCGAAGAATGCGAACTTTATAACAAAGTAACAAATATGTGCGAAGAATACGAACTTTATAACAAAGTAACAAATATGTATGAAGAATAACATATCTGTAGCATAGAGAGAGATATGTACAAAGAAAGGAATATCTGTAACAAAGAGATAGAAGAAACGTGTAGAAAAAAAAGCAATGTCTGTAACAGAGTGACGTAAGAGTGTAAAGAATATCGCAATAAAGTAACAAAAATGTAAAGAATTTAGCATTTGTAACAAAAATAGATATGATATTTACTATTTACAACCGATGTAACGAAAGCAATTTAATATTTTTTGCAAATGGGGAGTAAATAATTTTGCATCCTTAAAGAATTTAGTATTTGATAAGTTAAGAATTTAGTATTAGATAAGTAAAAATTTAATATTAGATAAGTAAAGAATTTAGCATTTGATAAGTAAAGAATTTAGTATTTGATAAGTAAAGTATTTAGTATTAGATAAGTAAAGAATTTAGTATTTGATAAGTAAAGAATTTAGTATTAGATAAGTAAAGAATTTAGTATTAGATAAGTAAAGAATTTAGTATTAGATAAGTAAAGAATTTAGTATTAGATAAGTAAAGAATTTAGTATTTGATAAGTAAAGAATTTAGTATTAGATAAGTAAGAATTTAGTATTATATAAGTAAAGAATTTAGTATTAGATAAGTAAAGAGTTTAGTATTTGATAAGTAAAGAATTTAGTATTAGATAAGTAAAGAGTTTAGTATTTGATAAGTAAAGAATTTAGTATTTGATAAGTAAAGAATTTTGTATTAGATAAGTAAAGAATTTAGTATTAGATAAGTAAAGAATTTAGTATTAGATAAGTAAAGAGTTTAGTATTTGATAAGTAAAGAATTTAGTATTTGATAAGTAAAGAATTTAGTATTTGATAAGTAAAGAATTTAGTATTAGATAAGTAAAGATTTAGTATTAGATAAGTAAAGAGTTTAATATTTCATAAGTAAAGAATTTAGTATTAGATAAGTAAAGAATTTAGTATTAGATAAGTAAAGAATTTAGTATTTGATTAGTAAAGAATTTAGTATTTGATATGTAAAGAATTTATTATTTGATAAGTAAAGAATTTAGTATTGACTTTACAGCAAAATCAGTGAATACCTTCAATAATTAAACAGAAACATTGCCTTGAATTTTGAAACACTTTTCTCGCTATTTATAACATTAAATTGTGGATATAGAGATAATAACACACGAGGAGAAGGCAAATTGACAATATTTCCGGCAGGGAAATTGCTTATCAGAAACATGCTAGCTTGACTGCCTACCGACACGCAATGAGTTTGATTTTTGGAAGATTAGAAAACGGATTGGGAATGTCTTTCTCAGTACAAGCTAATGAGGAAAGATGAGCTGTAAATAGACCTCGCACGGATATCAAAACAACACAGCCAGAACAAGCAATTATAGGATTTCTAATGGTTTACGCTTTAATGTAAGGGAAGAATTATATATATATATATATATGTGAAGAGTGCATTGCGATAAACAGTCTCATATATTCAAGTCTACAGGCTTTCATCGTTGTGTTGGTTTAGTAATCACGTGATTGTGGTTTCTCTGCTAGAAATTGTCGCTCTCAATTTAACGATGTCGGAAAAAAAGAATATGCGCGGAGCTCAATGGGTTGATGAAACTAACAACATTGAGAGAGAGAGAGAGAGAGAGAGAGAGAGAGAGAGAGAGGTGACTACTGGTGACCACGTCTCTGAACTACATAGCCAAGTACGACGACTTCCTGTGATTTTATACGTTACTGAATATTTCTGACAGTTTGACATAGATCAAACATACCATTCAGAGCGGTAACACGGGGCAATCCAAGTTAGAAACTGGTAAAACGATCTAATTAAATAAGTGAAATCATGTTCGAAATAAATACTCCCTCGTTTCATGTGAAATGTAATGATAAAAACATGTCAGTAATCCAAGAATCGTTGAGTTCACAAAGTACTTCACTAATTACGAAAGACACTGATGTTTCGTCAATCTGAAACCTCCTTAAAAGACAGGCGCAAAATGAGGAGCAGAAAAAGACACGGAAAGAGGAAAACAAAACCACATACGCGAGTTGCGATCGACCATTTTACCGCTGTGTGCGACAGTCTCTGGAGAGTTGAGGCCGACGAGCTGTCCCGAACACGAGTAGATAGGATATAAGAAATTTGCCAGCAGCGATTGTCGAGTGCGCAGTGTTGAGCAGTTATCTGGTACAAATGTGACCGGGTTCGCTGTAACGCATGGAGATCAGGTAAGGTTATCAGACGTCCGACACACGGAAGATATACATCTCTGTGCACAACAGTCCCATTTCCCTTTCACCAAAAATAAGACAAAAACGAGATTCCTATCTCTGACAATGAACTGAAAGAGGTAGGGTTTCGATATCATCTTCTTCTTTTTCTCATTCATTTCCTTTTATAATGTTTCGGATGACAAGGGGAGATAACAAAGTTCTAGCCCTCGCTCCTCCGGCAGCATCAGCCGTTATTATTATGTGATGATTCTGAGATCGTGTCTATTGTCACTTGGGGTCAGCCTTAGGCTCTATGCCCTACTTCCATTTTTTAATATGCCATGTACAGTGCGGAGCCATAAGGCATTCTCTCTAGGTGGGAAAACCATTTTTTTGTCTCTGTAGATCGAAACTAATTAAATATAGAATATGGTTTCTTATGGTCTCAATTCCAATTCTGTCTCATCTGGTCTCTGCGTCTGATTTCCTTCGACACATCGACTCTGCTGAGAATTGCTTCCAGTCCTACTTTGTTGAGAGTGGCCGTTTTTATTTGTGTGGCAAGGATGAGAAAGAATAAAACACTGTGTACAAGAATCTAGTTCTTGCGGATTAATACATCTAGAAGTTCTAGTAACGTGACTGCTAAGGTAAAAGGTCAGGTACGAGACTTGAACCGGCGTCTTAGCATGCGAGTTTCCACCCATATGTGCTCGGCCGCCTATCTTAGCATGCGAGTTTCCACCCATATATACTCGGCGCCTATCTTAGCATGCGAGTTTCCACCCATATATACTCGGCGCCTATCTTAGCATGCGAATTTGCACCCCATATGTACTCGGCCGCCTATCCAGAAATGTTCGAAGATTTCTGGACAGTGTAGCTTCAAGCACCGAAACTCACGATGCGAAGCAGCATTCCTCACCTTCCCAGGGTAATACCCTGGTACCCATTTCTGCCAACCGCTGGATCGACCGTAGGGGTATTTTTTTTTCCAACCACGAGTACAACTCACACTGCTCCCAGTGGGAATCGAACACGGGTTATCCGAACGTCGGTAGTCCAGTCGGGTGGGTTTCCCAACTAGACTACTGAGACCCCCCCCCCCCCCCCAAAAAAAAAAAAAAAAAAAAAAAAAAAAGTATCTGTATGACGCACATCGTGAAAGCTGTAATTAACAACGTTTTCTTGGATTCGCTAGATACGTGGAGTTGATCTACTACACCAATATCAATCTATTCATACAAAGCGTCCCATCAAAATCTTTCCTGCAATGAAAACATTGACAACTCCTTGATTTGCATGCTGAAATATGTCGTGTGGACGTAACATGGGAGATGGCTGCACGTGATCGCTACAGATGACGAGTAAGGAGAGTTGAAGATAAGAACCTCACTTAGATATAGAGGGGGAAACAAACACCGACGTTCAAGGTCAGACACATTTTGTTTTTCAGTTAAATGTTGGCGGTCATGTACGCCTTTTCAAAATCGTTATAAAAAGTAATATAAGGTCTTGCCTTGCTCGTTAAAATACAATTTACAATGCCGTTTTAGTCTATGTCTTAAGAGACAATAAAAGTAGTAAAGAGCCCCCGTCAAGCCAAGTGGCGTATAGGGAAATATGGTGTTAGTGACCATATATTTTACAGACCTTCAGCACATGATTTTTGGGGTAATGTGATCGGTATTACGCCCGTGCTGCTTTACTTTCCCAGAGAAAATCCGGTACCCATTTAAGGCTGGGTGAACCCGGAAGCCGTCGGTTGGGATCGAACTCTACCCCTTGTCCTTTGGAGTCCAGTTCACTAACCACTGAGCTATCAAACTCCATAAAAATTCTAACTCAAACAGTGAATAATTGCGACGAAGAAAATCGAGTAATTAGATAACAGACTTTTCACAATTCTAATAACAAATATGTATATAATGACCACAAGTAAATAAATTAGAATCAGAATAGCTAAAGCAGGAATGTCTTTCAGAAGCCTTGAAAAGTTGTGGAAATCAAAACTAATTAGCACAAACACAAAACTTAGGATATTCAAATCAAATGTACTATCAACCCTTACGTATGCGTGTGAAAGCTGGAAAACAACAAGAGATATAGAAACAAAGTTGAACGCATTCGAAAATAAATGTCTAAGGAAAATACTTGGTATAGCGTGGAACGAATTCAAAACAAACGAGGAAATTAGAGAAATCGCCAATCAACCACTAATATCTTCAGTAATAAAGAAAATACGATGGTCATATGTTGGACATGTGATGAGAAGATATAATAACCGAATAGCAAAGCAGGCCCTCATATGGGAAACAACAGGTAAGAGAAAAAGAGGAAGACCCAGGGAGACACTGAGAAGAACATTGATGAAAGAGGCAAGAGCAACAGGATTCGGCTTCCTCAATGAGATAGAGCTGCTTGCACAGAACAGAGACAAATGCGAGATTTGATAAAATATCTTTAAAAGAAAACTGCTAGAACAAAAATTCAGATACGAGAAGGTGTATCTTGGTCTACGCCCTATGGGCCGGCAACGGCTCGAAAGGTCAATAGATAGATATAATGGCCGATAGAAAAGAGCGATATATAATAGTTTGTTTCTGTTATTTATGCTGAACATTGAATTTTTATTTACTTTACCTGTCATCCCTTGTGTATCATGTCACCAAGATTATAGGGTCGTGTTTTGTTACGTGTCCAGTGTCCGGTGCTCGTTGAAGAATCTGATATTTCACTAACAAATCACGCCCTAGACATGCCCTTATCATTTTTCTAATGCTTGGGCATAGTGTCTTCTCTAGGGGATGTATTCTTGTGATAGTTGTTTATACATGTCCAAACCATGCATTTGTTGTGACAGTTGTTTATACATGGCCAAACCATGTATTTGTTGTGACAGTTGTTTAGACATGGCCAAACCATGTATTTGTTGTGACAGTTGTTTAGACATGTCAAAACCATGTATTTGTTGTGACAGTTGTTTATACATGGCCAAACCATGTATTTGTTGTGACAGTTGTTTAGACATGGCCAAACCATGTATTTGTTGTGACAGTTGTTTATACATGTCCAAATCATGCATTTGTTGTGACAGTTGTTTATACATGGCCAAACCATGTATTTGTTGTGACAGTTGTTTAGACATGTCAAAACCATGTATTTGTTGTGATAGTTGTTTATACATGTCCAAACCATGTATTTGTTGTGACAGTTGTGTTACATGTCCAAACCATGTATTTCTTGTGATAGTTGTGTTACATGTCCAAACCATGTATTTGTTGTGATAGCTGTTTATACATATCCAAACTATGTACTTGTTGTGATAGTTGTGTTACATGTTCAAACCATGTATTTGTTGTTACAGTTGTGTTACATGTCCAAACCATGTATTTGTTGTGATAGTTGTTTTATACATGTCCAAACCATGTATTTATTGTGATAGTTGTGTTACATGTTCAAACCATGTATTTGTTGTTACAATTGCGTTACATGTCCAAACCATGTATTTGTTGTGATAGTTGTGTTACATGTCCAAACCATGTATTTGTTGTGATAGTTGTGTTACATGTCCAAACCATGTACTTGTTGTGGCAGTTGTTTAGACATGTCCAACCATGTATTTATTGTGACAGTTGTTTAGACATGTCAAAACCATGTATTTGTTGTGACAGTTGTTTAGACATGTCAAAACCATGTATTTGTTGTGACAGTTATTTAGACATGTCCAAACCATGTATTTATTGTGACAGTTATGTTACATGTCCAAACCATGTATTTGTTGTGACAGTTGTTTAGACATGTCCAAACCATGTATTTGTTGTGACAGTTATGTTACATGTCCAAACCATATATTTGTTGTGACAGTTGTTTAGACATGTCAAAACCATGTATTTGTTGTGACAGTTGTTTTGACATGTCCATACCATGTATTTGCTGTGACAGTTGTTTAGACGTGTTCAAACCATGTATTTGTTGTGACAGTTGTTTAGACATGTCCAAACCATGTATTTGTTATGACAGTTGTTTAGACATGTCCAAACCATGTATTTGTTGTGACAGTTATTTTACATGTCCAAACCATGTATTTGTTGTGACAGTTATTTTACATGTCCAAACCATCTACTTGTTGTGACAGTCGTTTAGACATGTCCAAACCATGTATTTATTGTTTTTCTCTTAGTTTAAATCCGGAATGGTGTATCGCAAAATATGTTTCTGAAATAGTCATTTCCTATTCTGCTTCTACTGGCTATATTAAGCAGCTCTCCGTTGGTTGATTTTTTTTTCCTTTTCTTATCTTAGTTTTGGTTGTTAATTTAGGTCGGGGTGGAAACATTTTCTTTTCTGTAGGGCCAGATGTAAGAACTATGAAGACGCTGGGGGCAAGATACTTTTTTAGCCATTATATAAAATATGCATTCATAAGCGATTGTAATGTAAAAATGATGTTAGCAATGGAATGTATAAGACAGAAAAGAGAATGGAATAAAAGGGAGAGGGGTGAGGAATAGAAAAAAAGGGGGTTAGGGTAGCAAATTCAACAATACATTATAAACAGAATGCGGGTTTAATGAGAAGGCTGTGTCTGAACTTCACGCAAAAAGGTTGTCAATGTTTGGTGGTATTCGACTGACTGCAATGCTAGCATGTTTTCTAAATTTGTGCCAGTTAATCGATCTCTTTTTTTTTGTGTGTTACTTTTTATTTTATTTTATTTCTATCTCAGGGAATGGAGTGTATAGTAATTTTCAATCACAAGAGCCGGTCAAAATAGCTCGGCGGGCCGATTCTGGTCTGCGTGCCGTAGGTTGCCCACTTCTGATTTAGGCCAAACTAAGTATGTGAACGGTAGTGAGCTGCGTGAATTACTAATATGAACACACTTCGTTAACTACTGAAAGTAACTGAGCACCTATGTGTTAGCCAATTCTGTGATGACAACTAAAACAACAAATGAAGAATGAATGCCAAAGTTTGGAAATGGTAATTGAATGCTTGCTGGGAGAAAACAGCGCTACAGTGTCCATTTTCTCTCTAATGTTACACGTTTGTTGGGCAATACGGGAACCAACTGTTCAATCAAATAGTTTGCTTTGCAAAATCTGTTATCAATCCCAGCATGGACATTCACATTGCATGATATCACATGTCATACAAAAAAAGTAAAGTACCCCCGTCACGCCAAGTGGCGTATATGGAATATGGTGTTAGTGACCATAAATTTTGCAGACCTTCGGCACATGATTTTTGGGGTAATGTGGTCGGCATTATGCCAGTGCCGTTTACATTCCCAGAAAAAAATCCGGTACCCATTAAAGGCTGGATGAAACGATAGCCGTTGGTTGGGATCGAATCCTACCTCTTGTCCTTTGTAGTCCAGTTCACTGACCACTGAGATATGGCGGCTACCATCACACGTCATAATTATTTAAAATATGTGATTTTTTCAGTTTTCTTTTTGGTTCACAATAAAAGATGTGTGGCTGTTTCTTCTTTGTAGTAATTAGAAAGCACGGCTGCTCAGTGAACTGGACCACTAAGGACACGAGATTAAGTTCTGACTCTGATCCACGATTTCCAGATTTACCCAGCCTTAAATGGGTCCCGGATTTTTTCTTGGGGAAAAAAAGACATTAACGTTTACCAACCTCATTACCCAAAAGTATTGTGCCGACAGTCTATAAAAAATATGGGCATTAACTCCATATTCCCTCTACGACGCTGCGTGGTGTGACGGTGGCTCTATTTCCTCTTCTCAATTTTCTTGTAATCACTTATTTCCCGTGCTTTTTGTTGTGGTGTAACTGTTATATGTTTCGTCCTAATTATTAACATTTTGCTATTCGCGTGATCTGCTAAGTTGATCTCTCTAAGGTTGTTACATTTATTTTTAGGTGTTTTACACACGTAGTTTGTCTGTACAATAAGGATATCAACGAATCTACTTCTAGTACATCACGTGGTTGTCTATACAATAAATGCAAGGGTATCAACTAGTATGTTAACAGAAGTGAGAAAGAGAGTTCATCGGTACAATATAGAACCAATTGTGTTCCAGTATGAGTCCAATTGACATTGAGTGCTGTTCAATGGCCGACGTTGGAATTGTTTGACGCAAGTTATTTACATGTTGAAACACATTAATGTGGACTGCTCCGTCAAGTCGACCGAAGATTTTCCTCTTCCGGGAATTTGCACCGTGTTTCGTTCGTTGTAGGCCAACCGTACGGTCTGTTGTTTGATGTGCGACGGGGATAATTCGACGACTGTGTGTTTATATGTTCGGTTCGAGTCAAAAACGATGTCATAACATCAAGCGCTATACATTTTACAAATATGACTATCATCATTTTTGGGAGGACGTGAACTTCCGGTATATGGTGGATAGACGGCAGGAACCATTGAAGGCTATGTCTGAAAAGCGTTCTTTTTTTGCAGTTTCCTCGTATTCCAAGTCCGGCTTGTTGCAGGAGCTACTGAGTTAAGTGCTCTGTGCACACCGTGAGCTGTGTGTCTCATCCGTTTTGATCATGTTTCGATATTCCAATTGTTTACGATGAATGAGGATGTCGTATGGCAGGGAACAGTTGGCTGTGTTCACTTTCTGCGCGGTTTCGCCTTATGTCTTTTGGCGTGTGCTGAGACTGCTACGATCGGGACTACAGTTACCTTTCTTTGTTTGGGAGATGAGTTAGTAATTCGGATGATTACGCTATCACGGGCGGTTGAGCAATTATGGATTGTGATTCGTTTGCAGTGATACCGAGGCCTTTCATAACCAATAACCAATAGAACCAATTCTGACCCTATGTTGTTTTCTATACAATAAATAACATTTGTATCAATTAGTATTAAAATAGTACCCTATGTGGTATACAATTATTAGTTGGGACATTAGTTACCACACTTATTATTTGAAATTAATGGTTCCGGATTAGTCAGAAATGTTATGTCATTATTTATTGCATCATGGTGGAAGAGAAAAACTCCCTTCACGGCTTCAGATCTCTGGGGAATATGATGTAGGTACCTACACTTTTTTTTTATAGAACAATGAACTGCACATTTAACGGGCGATGTGGTTGGTATCACGCTATATCGCCATATTTTCCCAGAGAAATCCAGTACTATGGCTGCAAGAGAAGGACGTAACAACAGCTATGATGACACAACAACAGTCCTTACATACACTCTATTAAAAACGTTTAGCACCACTCAAAAATCAGTTTCATAAGAGGATAATAAACACTGGGACAGCCTGACTTACAATTACTTTTGAAACAGTGCGGGAAGTAAGCCTCGCTGAATCAAGGCTTGTCATTGATAGTCAAAGTAACATTATCGTGTACTGACACCACAGTTAGTAGTTAGGGTTGATACAAATCATCCTCTGGACATACAGTTTTTTGACTATTTCATTCTATGAATCCGTGAACGGTATTTTTCATCCGGATCGTTTTTCGATATTCCGATTCTCCTTCTTCCTCTTCTTCCTCTTCTTCTTCGTCTTCTTCTTCTTCTTCTTTCCTTCCTCATCTGCCTTTCAGCGTCGAGGGGAGATATAATTTGCGGTCTTTTGCTCTTCTGTTCGCCTCTGCTGCTGTTATGTTTCCTAGTGCTTCTAATATTCCATCGATCCATTCTTCTAATATTCCGATTGCTTACGAAGAATGACGATATCGGGTAACAAAGGGCAGTTCCGCAGCGTTCCCTTTCGGTGCGACTTGGCCTTATGTCTTTAGGCGTGTGATGTAGCTGCTATGATGTGGACTGCAGGTGCTTTTCTTTGTTTGGAAACTTCATCGAGATGGGTTTTAATTCGGATGATTCCACTGGCACGAGCGGTTGAGCAATTATGGATATTAATTCGTTGTTAGAGATATTGTTACCTTGGACTAACCATAACCATTCTCTGAGTGTTCTGTGTTGCGAAAATATAGGCTGTCCTATTTATTTTTATTTGAGAACTACTGTATGCCATATTGACAGTCTATCTGGTTTACCAAATGTATATTCCCCGAATGGCATAAACTATTTTTGATTATACTCAACTTTTCAACAAGCCTCATATGTAACAGAGTAAGGTAACGAAAGAATGGGTACCAGTTAATTTACCTGCCCCATTTCTTTCATTAGCGTACTATGTGGGGCAGGTAAATTAAACGGTACCCATTTCTTTCATTAGCTTACTATGTGGGGCAGGTAAATTAAACGGTACCCATTTCTTTCATTAGCTTACTCTGTTACACATAGAGCAAAGGCAACACAATGTTTTCCTCTTTTACCTTCGTCCCTATTTTTCTTCAAACATTATGTGGTCAATTATGATTCTCATATTTCAAGAATTTTACCAATATAGTGTTTCCAGTAAAACTTACGAGTGATATTTCTTTGTCTTTCCTTTATAATTTGCTTACCAGCGTCGAGGGGAGATTTTTTTTTTGCTTTCGCCCGAAATCCCCAGAGACTCGGAACATAATTGTGCGTGTTAATCCTTTTTTCTCTAGCAGTCGTGTGCACAGGGGTCCCTCGCCGCATAAGCAGATAATGCAATCTTCGGAGGTACTCATATTTTGTTTCCGTCAATCAGAAATCGACCTTTCAAACCGGACCTAGCTGCAGAAACCAGGGGTGGTTGCCATAAAGAGAAATAACAAAATAAAATCCTAACTTGTGCAGCTCAGATTTTAACTCACGATCTCTCTCTCTCTCTCTCTTTCTCTCTCTCTCTCTCGACCGGCGTCTTGCCTCGAGGCCAACCAGTCCCCGAGGGGAGATATAAATCAGCCTTTTGCTCTTCTATTGGCCCATGCTTTTTTGCTTCCTAAAGTTTCTAATATGTCATCATATTTTTCTGTAATTTTTAATTCGCGTTAGCTATCCTTCTCCCACCCAGATGAACAAAATCACCTCATTTTCCAATGCCGAAGTTTTCGTTTCATGGTTCACACCAAGTTATACTTTTGATCTAGTCAGGCTATACTCACCTCGCAGCCTTCATTAATTCAGTAATTCGTCTTGAATGGGCGATCATTCTTTGCAGCTGTTGTTAAAGCCTATACGAGAGGGTAGCTATAGTTCTGCACTCTTTAATCTTCATATGATCTTCGTTGCTGATGGTATGGTAAACAGTTAGTTAAAGTACTGTCCCCGCATCTCAAATTCTGGTCTGGCTTCGCTTATCTCCCTTCCCAATTCGTCATTTATGATCTCTGTGGGGGGGGGGGGGGGGGGGGGGGGGGGGGTCATAATGTTCTCTTCTGGTTGCCATTATTTTGATAATTTTGTAGATATATCGTGTAGCTCATCAATAGTCATTGTTTCATGTTACTCTATTATCTTGCCATGGTTTTATTTTTGTGTCTTTGTTATATTATTTTTTTTAGAGTTCCTTCTTTAAATTTTGTACTCAATAATGCTTAGTTGTTAGCTTTCAGCCCGTTTATAGTATTTATACTCTTTTTCAGTTTAATTGCTTTACAATTATTTAAATCTATTTTTGTGTGTGCGCTGCTTTACGATTATTTTAATGTATTGTTTTTTTCCTCCTTTTACTGCTATACGAGTTTTAAACTTTTTTTTGTCTGTTTCTGTGTTACCAGTAAAAAAAAAGTAACGTACCCCCGTCACGCCAAGTGGCGTATAGGAAATATGGTGTTAGTGACCCGTCACGCCAAGTGGCGTATAGGAAATATGGTGTTAGTGACCCGTTACGACAAGTGGCGTATAGGAAATATGGTGTTAGTGACCCGTCACGCCAAGTGGCGTATAGGAAATATGGTGTTAGTGACCCGTCACGCCAAGTGGCGTATAGGAAATATGGTGTTATTGACCCGTCACGCCAAATGGCGTATAGGAAATATGATGTTAGTGACCCGTCACGCCAAGTGACGTATAGGAAATATGATGTTAGTGACCCGTCACGCCAAGTGGCGTATAGGAAATATGATGTTAGTGACCCGTCACGCTAAGTGGCGTATAGGAAATATGGTGTTAGTGACCCGTCACGCCAAGTGGCGTATAGGAAATATGGTGTTAGTGACCCGTCACGCTAAGTGGCGTATAGGAAATATGGTGTTATTGACCCGTCACGCAAGTGGCGTATAGGAATATGGTGTTAGTGACCCGTCACGCCAAGTGGCGTATAGGAAATATGGTGTTAGTGACCCGTCACGCCAAGTGGCGTATAGGAAATATGGTGTTAGTGACCCGTCACGCCAAGTGGCGTATAGGAAATATGGTGTTAATAACCCGTCACGCCAAGTGGCGTATAGGAAATATGGTGTTAGTGACCATACATTTACAGACCTACGGCACACGATTTTTGGGGTAATGTGGGCGGTATTACCAATAGAAGAGCAATAAACCGCGAAACATGTCTCCCCTCTACGCCGAAAGATAAATGTGGACGAAAGAAATAAAGTAAACTGAATTCTCTGTTTGGACCTACGTAAGTTTGATTAAATAAAGGTTTCATAAATAATCCAAACGAGACCCAATGGTATTGATTCGGATACACACGTCTACATATGAAATCAATGCAGTAAAATGTTCTATTCAGTTATGCACTTTATCATCAATATTGCAGATAACTGCACATAATTCGTCTTCAATAAAAGACATCCCAATTTGTCTAATATTTCCAGTTGTGTACATGCTTTACTGCTATTATATTTTGTTTTGTCTCTTATGTATCCCTACCCACAACTACTCTTGTTTTGTTTTCTCTTTCAAAGCAGAAAGTGGTTTTGTTTTTCTGTTGTCTCATTTTATAGAATCAATCAAGACAGTAGTTCGTATTGTATCGTTTTATAGAATCAATCAAGACAGTAGTTCGTATTGTATCGTTTTATAGAATCAATCAAGACAGTAGTTCGTATTGTATCGTTTTATAGAATCAATCAAGACAGTAGTTCGTATTGTATCGTTTTATAGAATCAATCACGACAGCAGTTCGTATTGTATCGTTTTATAGAATCAATCAAGACAGTAGTTCGTATTGTATCGTTTTTACACTTCTTCAAAAAGAAAACATTTGTTTACTTGTTTTAGACATATATTATTATAGCACATACATCGAGCAACTTGACTTTTTTTTTTTTAATGAGTTCTCATGTCTGAGGATAGGATAACATCGTGTGTCTAGTTCTTTCGATGCCGAACTATGGCACGGGTACACATTTTCACGTTTGTAAATTAAAAGCCATTACAATTTAAACTTTTAAATGTGCGCGCTGTATGTTGTTGTTAGGGTGCAAATGTGGAAAACAAAACAATTACTTTGAATATTAAAATTACTTTAAACAACTTTCTGAAATTACTCAAGAGACTATAGCGGCTGCTAAGAGACTTAGGTACTCTATGATAGTAAAATATAAACACACAAGTTATATGAGTACAGCTCAAAAGCAATGACAACGAAAGATGATATCAACAAGGAAAGAACAGTATATATCACATCTGCACTACTTTTAAATCATCTTGAATTAATTGTCTTCCACAATGAATTAAATATTCACATAATTTAGTCTGAAACTTATAGTAATAATGCAATACATTATTTAATTAAGAAACATATTCTACATTTCATGCATTAAAACACATTCCACTGTCTACCAAAAAAATCAACATTGTTCATATGCCATGGAGATATTTACAAGCTTCTAAACGAAGAGCTTGAATTCTCCGGTCATGTAACCAATAACCACTAAACAGTCTTGATCATGCCAATGTTTTGGTTGATTCACCATAGCAACCAGTTCGATTTTTGCCATCTGTACACTGAAAACACTTAATTGTCAATGAAGCATTAAGGTCACTCTATCACGAGCACAAAAACACAACAAATGGCTTGGACGCATAAAGGTTTAACGTAGTTTAGAAACGAATCTGAATTGGAAACGTGTGCACGATTATCTTGCTGAAATCAGTCACGTAGGAATAAATTAAAAGAGAGAAGCACCACAGAAATATAAATTACACTTTACGCCAGCTTCTCCAAGGTTTCACTACATGCTATTTGAACAATGTTATTAATAAATGTTCTTATATATCATCATCAGGTCGTATGTCCCTTGCAGAACGTTGCATTAACCACAGCTCGCCTGAAAAAAATATTTGTCTCTAACCATATCTACCACTTCATTTGTTGCCATTTTCAAGGTCTCCCTGATGTATTGAAACCACTTTCCTTTGGCATGCCCCTAATGCGCTGGCCACGAACCATGCCTTCTATTATTGTTCTTTCCAGCCCGCTGTGTCTTTGACGTAGCCATAGTATTTTAATTTTCTCTGTAGGGAGGTGTTGATAACCCAGTTATTTTTAATGTTTAAATCTTGTAATATGTCTTCATTATTCTTTTTCATTTTCTAAGCTATCTTAAGGATGTGTTCTCCTTCTTCTTTTTCTTTCCTTCCTCATTTGCCTTTCAGCGTCGAGGGGAGATATAATTTGCGGTCCTTTGCTCTTCTGTTCGCCTCTGCTGCTGTTTTGTTTCATGGCGCTTCAAATATTCCATCCATCCATCTTTTTCGTAGTAGACCATAGGGTCTGGTATTCTTACAACGTTTGCTGAAGGCTTGTTGTGTTGTGTTTTGATCTTTCTGCCTTGTCACGTGGCCAAACAATTTTATCTGTTGCTTCCTTATATATTCTATGGTGGGGGCTATTCCTAGCTTTTTTCTCAGTTCTTCATTCTGATCAAGATTTCTGATCTTATCTCTCATGCTGTTTCCTGTCATTCGTCTAACACATTTCATCTCTGTAGATGTATTTTTTCTTATTGTTCTTGCATCTAGGGTCCAGGTCTGTCATTGGCAGCACAATTGGGATGAAGATTGTATTGTATAGTGCACGTTTTCTCTAGAGTTATTTCCTTGTTGGACAATAGTGGTGATAACTGTCGAATGATTGACAAGCTTTGTTGCATCTTGATTCCATCTCTGCTGTTTGTGAATTATCGTTTATCACTAAGTGTCCTAGTTATTTGAATTCCTCTACATGTTTTAGTTGCCTGCCTTCCATAATTATGTTGATGGTCTGTTTATTTTAAGGATGTGTTTTATATATATATATATATATATATATATATATATATATATATATATATATATATATATATATGTGTGTGTGTGTGTGTGAGTGTATATATATATATATATATATATATATATATATATATGTATATGTATATATATGTATATATATATTCTTATACACCGTTATTATTATATACAATCAATTCGTATTCTAAACTAATATTTTGTGGTTAACTTAGGGACAGAAAGAGACCGAAGGGCAGATCAGCCCTACGATATAAGTATGTTTGCAGGGCTCTCCCTAAGTGAATTCTCTATCAGTGAAAGAAACTGGGAAGATCTGGCTGCAGATCGTAGCACTTGTGAACAAAAAACAAAACAAAAACGGCACAGCAACATCAGAGGCAGCGTTGATATCAGATTCAGAAGACAAGAGGCGCAGGAGAAAGAGGACGAGGCCAGACACCACAAATACATCTTGTTCATTCTGCGGTCGGATCTGTCTATCCAATATTGGCAGATTCAGACACGAAAGAAGCTGTTCAGAAAAAAAAAACATATATCACAAACTACTGACTTATATGATTGGTATCAACATTCTGTCAAGACGTCATATGTAAAACAAACAAACACAAACAAACACACAAACATACATATCATCATCATCATCATGTGCCGTACTGGTTAGCGTTGGCGATCATGTCCTTCCACAATCTTCCATCCACAGTGCATCGTATGAGTTCTGTTGTTGACTGTTTCCATGCCATGACACCAAGCTATCCAGTATTTTCTCTCTTTGTCGTCCGCGATCTCTCTTTCCTTTTATTTTGCCAATTGTAACCAAGTATTCCAACTTTCTTCTTCTCATTATGTGTCCAAAAAATGTTGAATGCTTCTTTCTGATGTTTTTTAAGAGCTCCTTTTTGTGTGGCCTTTTGAGAAGTTTTCTCATTGGTCTTTTTAGCCGCCAGGGAACTTTCAACATTCTTCTGAGAAATTCCATCTCCGTGGCCTCTAATCGTCTTTTCATTTGTTTGTCTATTGTCCATGATTCGCTTCCATAGGTAGGAATTGGTTCTAAATAGCATCGATGAACTCTCTTTCTCATTTCTATTGACATAGATTTGTTGCATAATATATTTTTCATTTTCTGAAAGCTATTTTGGCCTGAGCTATTCTGCTTTTTATTTCTGTGTTGCATCTTCCATCTGATGTTATTATTGTGCCCAAGTATTTCAAACGTTGCACTTGTTTCAGATTTGTCTTGTTTATTTTTATGCTGCATGATGGTCATGCTTGTTTCTTCGATATAACCATTACTTCTGTTTTCTTATAGAGTAAAAGAAGATTACATATAATATAATCATATTTAATAACAGCGTTAAGTATAAATTCACAGTTCATGTGTACTAAATGTAATTTTATAGCAGTTTGAAAGTGGATTAATTTAAAATATTACATATATGGATCACTGAGTGACCTCACATTTATACCAATCATCTAGAATCCCGATCTAATAGACTTTTGAAAGAAATCACTTTGTTCATCTATCCTTATCGGTGATTGACTGATATCAATCCCTATCGCCAGTCTTTATCGATCACTTAGTGAGATCGTTTTGTCTCTCCTACATTTATCGATCACTTAGTGAGATCAGTATATTCTCCCTAACTACGTGATCATTTAATGAGATCAGACTGCTCTTCTTAATTATGTCGATCATTTAATGAGATCAGACTGCTCTTCTTAATTATGTCGATCATTTTTAATTATTCGATAATGAGATCTGTCTGTTCTCCCAAACTGTATCGATCACTCGACGAGAGCAGTTTGTTCTATAAAACACTATCAATCATTTAATGAGATCAGACTGTTTTTCCAAGCCGTATCGATCACTCAATGAGATCAGTCTATTCTCACAAACCATATTGATCAGTCAATGAGATCAGTCCGTTCCCCAAAACTCTATGGATCACTTAGTGTGATCAATATATTCTCCCTAACTATATCGATCATTTAATGAGATTAGTCTGTTCTCCATAACTCAATCAATCATTTAATAGATCAGTATTTTCTGCCATTACCATATCGATCACTTAATGAGATCAGTGTGTTCTCCCTAGCTTTATAGATCATTTGATGATATCACACTGCTATCTATAATAATATCGATCACTTAATGAGACCAGTGTATTCTCCCTAGCTTTATAGATCATTTGATGATATCACACTGCTATCTATAAAATATCGATCACTTAATGAGATCAGTGTGTTCTCCCTAGCTCTATAGATCATTTGATGATATCACACTGCTATCTATAAAATATCGATCACTTAATGAGATCAGTGTATTCTCCCTAGCTCTATAGATCATTTGATGATATCACACTGCTATCTATAAAATATCGATCACTTAATGAGATCAGTGTATTCTCCCTAGCTCTATAGATCATTTGATGATGTATCACACTGCTATCTATAAAATATCGATCACTTAATGAGATCAGTGTATTCTCCCTAGCTCTATAGATCATTTGATGATATCACACTGCTATCTATAAAATATCGATCACTTAATGAGATCAGTGTATTCTCCCTAGCTCTATAGATCATTTGATGATATCACACTGCTATCTATAAAATATCGATCACTTAATGAGATCAGTGTATTCTCCCTAGCTCTATAGATCATTTGATGATATCACACTGCTATCTATAATAATATAAATCACTCAATTACATCAGTCTGTTCTCCAAAACGATATAGATCATTTAATGAGATCAAACTGTTCTTCTAAGTCGTGTCGACCACTTAATGAGATCAAACTGTTCTTCTAAGACGTGTCGACCACTTAATTAGATCAGACTGTTCTTCTAAGACGCGTCGACCACTTAATGAGATCAGACTGTTCTACTAACAATATCGATCACTTACTGAGATAGGTATGTAACTTATATCATAACCATATCGATCCCTAATGGGATCAGTCTGTTTTCCCATACTCTATCGATTATTTAATGAGATCAAACTGCTCTCCATAACTATATCCATCACTTCATGAGATCAGTCTTTTCTCCAAGACCGTATCGATCACCTAAGATCAGACTATTTTTCCTAACTTTATCGACCTATAAAATCAGTCTGTTCTCCCTAACATCATTAATCACTTAATGAGATCAGTTTATTCTCCATAACTACATCGATGATCCAATGAGATCAGACTGTCTCCATAACTACATCGATGATCCAATGAGATCAGACAGTCTCCAATACCATATCGATCACTTCATGAGATCAGTCTGCTCTTCCAATTTACATCGATCGCTTGCTAAAACCATTATGTTTCCCCTGTCTTTTTCGATCACTTAGTGAGACCACTTTGTCACTCCAATCTCTAATCAAATCAAATAAAAATAAAATTCTTGAAATCAACCCGTCACTTCTCTCATTGTCATGGGTTTTTCTGAACGTTGAAATCAACCCGTCACTTTTCTCATTGTCATGGGTTTCTGAACGTTCACCACCTTAAATCAAAATAAATCCCCGATGTGTACACGTCTCTAGATATTCCATCCCCGCTTGTCTTGGCCTTCCATTAAATACATTAGTTCTAAATATGCTGTTTCATCTAATCATTTGTGTTGTGTTATTTACAATAGCAACACTTCTTATTGTCCCTGGCAACAGGTCAACACAACGGCCACTGACTCACACGCCGTGTGTTGATTCGTAGAGCAAAACCAAAGTCTGTACTCAAACCTCGGTCCGTGGTAATCCTTTTCAGCCGCACCAACTCTACTAATTCCAGGACCTTATTATGGGCTACATTTTCTTTGTTCTTCTCACTTCATTGTTTCTTTCTGAACTACACAACAAAGTACAGAAGTTTAGAGTTCTCATAATAGTTCTTCATTTGTTCTGAGTTAATTGTTCCATTGCAAAACGTGCATATTATTCTGTGCATTTTCTGCAAACTCTTTGATCTTACTCGTCTAAATATTGTCGATGTTGAGTAATTTTGTTTTGGGGAGCAGAAGCGTCTGCGACCTGAGGTCGCAATAACAAGGTCGGCGCACCATCAGCTGACCAAGACCTATCAGTTCTACCTTCTAGTGGTCTTCCCTGGTAACAGTCGCCGTCAAAACAGACTGGTTAACAGAAGCTAGGATCGCCGTGTTCCCTGTAGTGGTGGCTGTTATTGATATAGAAAACCCAGTATTGCAGTACCTCTGGGCTGGACTAGTAGTTTCCCAGCATAGCCTGGGATAGACGAACTCTAACTTCTCCAGTAAGAACCGGGAATATCAAGAAAGCCATGACAACCCACCACATCAATGAGTCAAAGGGCATCCTGCCTGCATCAACTCGTGGCATTACGTCAACTCAACTGAATATTTTGTTTACGGTCATGCACATTTTTAATAAACTTGTAGATACATTTTCTACAAAAATAATAAAAAAGTACCATGCCTGTTTGCGTAGGTGATCATGTCTCTCCACAACTTTCGATCTCGACAGTTATTTATCATTTCTGTTGCTGACATTCTACCAAGCCAACTTTAAGCTGTCTAGTATCTTTTCTTCTCTTTGCTTCCCTCTATCTCTTCGTCGCTCAACTTTCCCAGTTGTCACAAAATATTCCAGTTGTTCCATTCTCATTGCATTACTAAAATAAATAAATAAAATACAACACAAATGAACTACTATTCTCCTGCCATTACTTCTATTTGTTGTTTATTTCCACTTAAAATATCGTTTAAAGGACGTACTTCCGCTAAGTCGCGGTTAACAGATAACCGTGGTAACGAATATGCTAAAAATAGTAAAGTTATCATGTGACATGTTCTGTTGTGACGGGGTAGAGTGAAATATATAATTTTACTGTACTAGGTCATTTAATCTGGAAGTGGGCTGGGGGGGGGGGGGGGGGTACTGCTCCGAGTGTGGGGTAGGTAGATCCCGCACTGTCGATACCTGACTAAAAATATTGTCATGAAATTCGAGAACAAAGAAAGAAATGCATTATAGAAAACAAAGCAATGCTTCACGTTATAGAACCTCATTTTTAAATTTGGTTTTTTCGTTATTGACATTTTGCTGAATGTTAGACAAGAGCCTTTATCCTGACACCCTTTTTAAGAAACTGCGTACATTTTCGCTCATTACGCAATTGTATATCCGAATGTCATTACAACAGTTAATAAATTTAATACACATAAAGCTATTACATACCCAGACCATAATAACGCTATTACATACGCTTAGAGAAACCAAGCTATTGCACACATTTAACATTCATAAAGCTGTCACATACATTGATAAAGATATTACATACATTGAACACCAGTAAAGATATTACATATATGAATACCAGTAAATCTATTACATACCTTGAACACCAGTAAACTACTATATACCTTGAATACTAGTAAAGTTATGACATATCTTGAGCATCAGTAAATCTATTATATAAGTTGAACACCCACCAAGTTTTTGGTAGCCAGAGATCTATCTCGGTTAGGTTCTACCAAGCTAAACAGGTTAGAACTGGTAAGAGAAAAAAAAAAACATTTAAGATAAAAAAGACACTAGCTCTTTGGTTAAGTATAGCGTAAAAGCGGACAACCATCAACATAAGAAATGTGAAGACGATGAAGACAGCACAAATAATATCTCCCACTTGGGTTAATATCAGAAGTGTATTTTCCTATTGAGATTCAGAAACCATCAGATGATCAGCTATATCAGAGGTTACCAAACCTTCAGGAGTCGCGACCCTTTAGGTTGAGATTCATCCGCGTGGCCTCTGGGATCCTAACCACAGAGATGGGAGAACAGAAATATAGATACTGCTACCTGCCACGTTATTGTGTTATTGAGCTATTTGTGGGTCATCATCATTGCACTCCGAACATGTCCAAAGGTGCTCAGACCCTCTCCTCAGCTATTCCCGCAGTGTACAGCGACTGACGACTCCAGTTCTATAACTGCCACGTATATAAATAATGTTAGAAAACGTGTCCTAAAGTGTAACATCGAACCTGTTTTACTATATGGAAGTGTGTCATGGACGATAAGCAAGTTAACACAGAAAATATTAAAGGTATGCTAACATTACCAGAAGAATGCTATGAATTTCATGGACAGCAAAAATTACTCATGAAGAGTGTTTGAAATGAGCTGGAAAAGCCAGAAATATTATCAGAATCATAAGAAAATGACAATCTACACATATTAGGTATGTGAAGCGAAAAGGAGGCGTTAAGAATAATATAACAGCTTGCAGAATGAATGGAAACGAGCAGAGGAAAAACATGAGAACAAATATTGAATAGCTTATATAAATGGCATAATAAAAAACAGATCATCGATTGAAATTATGACATGCATGAGGGACCGAGAGATATGGAGAGACATGATCGCCTAAGCCAACCGGCATGGCGCCTGATCATGATGGCCGGCCATGCATGTCGTAAGAGGCGACTAAGGAGGTTTGTGGACAAGACTTTCGCCCGTGCTACAGAGTTCGTGTATCTGAGTTCACGTCATCATCAAAGCTTGGGTTAGTGTGTGGCCTGCGTGATTATTACTGGGTTGCCTGCTGAGGAGGGTATCTCTGTACTATAGAGTTGTCCTTTGTGTAATGATGATGATCTTTCCACCAAACCAAACTAGGTAGAGTAACCGTGATGTGATGATGATGATGATCTTTCCACCAAACCAAACTAGGTAGAGTACCATGATGTGATGATGATGATGATCTTTCCACCAAACCAAACTAGGTAGATTACTGTGATGGGATGATGCTCTTTCCACCAAACCAAACTAGCCAGAGTACCGTGACGTGATGATGATGATGATCTTTCCGTCAAATCAAACTAGGCAGAGTACCGTGACGTGATGATGATGATGATCTTTCCATCAAACCAAACTAGGCAGAGTACCGTGACGTGATGATGATGATGATCTTTCCACCAAACAAAAATAGGTAGTGTATCGTGATGTGATGATGATGATGATGATCTTTCCACCAAACCAAACTAGTTAGAGTACCGTGATGTGATGATGATGATGATGATGATCTTTACACCAAACCAAACTAGGTAGTGTATCGTGATGTGATGATGATGATGATCTTTCCACCAAACCAAACTATGTAGAGTACCGTGACGTGATGATGATGATGATCTTTCCACCAAACCAAACTAGATAGAGTACCGTGATGTGATGATGATTATGATCTTTCCACCAAACCAAAACTACGCAGAGTACCGTGATGTGGTGATGATGATGATGATCTTTCCATCAAACCAAACTAGGTAGAGTACCGTGATGTGATGATGATGATGATCTTTCCATCAAACCAAACTAGGTAGAGTACCGTGATGTGATGATGATGATGATCTTTCCATCAAACCAAACTAGGTAGAGTACCGTGATGTGATGATGATCTTTCCATCAAAACCAAACTAGGTAGAGTACCGTGAAGTGATGATGATGATGATCTTTCCACCAAACCAAACTAGGTAGAGTACCGTGATGTGATGATGATGATGATCTTTCCATCAAACCAAACTAGGTAGAGTACCGTGATGTGATGATGATAATGATCTTTCACCAAACCAAACTAGGTACAGTACCATGATGTGACGATGATGACGATGATGATCTTTCCACCAAACCAAACTAGGTAGAGTACCATGATGTGATGATGATGATGATGATCTTTCCACAAACCAAACTAGGTAGAGTACCGTGGTATTTTAGTGTGTTCAGTGGGGAAGTTTAAAACGGCGCAGGCCAGATAAACTGATCGGAGAAATCTGAAAGCAGAAATAAACCGTTTGAACCAGACTTGCGGTATTCTGCTAAAGATGATAAATGAAAGAAGACAAAGAAATGATGCTAGTCAACAAGGCACGATGTTGAAGTAGTCGTCACGCATGTTTGCGCAAGAAACTAATCGCGGTATCCTCGGGAAGTCTGAAACCTCTTGAAAGGTGACGTCTGTTGTCTCTAGAATGTTGTAAAAGTTAACGACGTGAACACCATGGTCAACCTTGCTCTGTTCAACAATCCTCCCCTGGGCCGAAATAAGTTGTGCAGAAAGGAGAGAAATATAAATGAACAACATTGCTGTCAAAGTTAAAAGTTAAAACCCTGCCAAGAATATATAGAACAACAACTTAAACGGTTTGGCAACCTGGTCAGAATGAATCCTCACCAATAACCATCAAGGGCGTTCTTCTCGAGAATGCATGGAAAACGACCAGGATGAAGTGTAATAGAGTGGGCTGGCGAAGCATGGGGACAGGTAACTTAGTTATTGAGGAGCCAATGGTGGGTGTGCTAAACACTCCAAGGTATGGTGACAGCTTTACAAATAAAGAACACAACACAATACTGACGTTTCGGCCTGTGGCCTTCTTCAGAATACATGGACAACGACAACAAGCGGTGAAGCACAATTACTACATGTTAGATGATAAAGTGGAGGGCGAGGAAAGTAGGATGCAAAAATAAGAAAAGAGAGAAATGAATTTTACATGATGAGAGTATGATGGGCGTCAAAATATATAAAATAGAAAAAGAGAGAGAAAATGTATAATAAATTGTACTTAGCTGAGCTCAGAGCAGGGAGCAGGAAAAACTGTAATCCGTGCTGAAACCAGTCGGAATGACTAAATGACTAAAAGCGCAGAGAACGTGTATAGAAAGCAACACGTGACAAAGGACAGGTCAGTAAAGAGGGCAAAAAGGATCAAATTTCAGGAAAACCAAACTGCCTCCGACTCATCCTCCTACCTATGGACCTCTCTTCCTATTTCTCTTCTTGGGTCCTCTACTCCTCGTCCATCCCTGCTTTTCATATCCTCTTTGAGTAACCCCCATCTTGCCTTCTTCCTCCTAAACCCCCCCCTCTCCCTACACCTTTTTCTCTTCTGACTATCTTCATGTCCTTTACCTCTTTATCACTATATCACCTCTCCACCTGGACTGTACGTACGATCTCTCTGCCCACCTCTATTGTCCCTCGTCCTTCCTACCACCCCTCTGCTGATCTACTCCTAGCTCACCCCTCTCCTCTCTATTAACTTGTAGTCACTACTCATCTATACCTACTATTCCAGTATCCCCCTTATCCTGATGCCCACTTTCATTCCCCCCTTTGTTCTATCATTTCCCTACTTCTTTACCTCCTATGGTTCATACCTCTTGCACACCATCCCCTATTGCTCCACTTCTTCCAGACTTTCTCTTTTTCCATTCACTTCTGACCTACCGCCTCTCCCCCTATCCAGTTTTCACATACCTGCTTCTTATCCCTCCTCTCCATACCTCCTCCTCCAATACTTCCCTACCTCCCGATAGACTAACTTCCTCCGGACCACCCCTCTATCGCCCTTCTCATTATACCGGCTTTATTATTCTTCCTCACCGTATCTCTTCCTCCAGTATCCAATCCTTCCTTTCGTTGACCTACCTCTCAACTCGTTCAGTTCGAGGCCATCCATTCTGTAGAGTCCATCTCTCTCACCCACTGCCTAGTTTACTACTTTGTCGTGTCATTCTATTTCTTTCTCTTAACCTCTCGCGTGATCTCTCACTTCCATTGTTGAGTGATTTATATGTATTGCTTGTTGTGTCCCAGGAGTATCCTCGTCTATGCCCCCTTTCCCCCCCCCCCCCTTTTTGGTTTTCCTGAAATTTGATCCTTTTTGCCCTCTTTACTGACCTGTCTTTGTCACGTGTTGCTTTCTATACACGTTCTCTGCGCTTTTAGTCATTTAGTCATTCCGACTGGTTTCAGCACGGATTACAGTTTTCCTGCTCCCTGCTCTGAGCTCAGCTAAGTACAATTTATTATACATTTTTCTCTCTCTTTTTCTATTTTATATATTTTGACGCCCATCATACCTCTCATCATGTAAAATTCATTTCTCTCTTTTCTTATTTTTGCATCCTACTTTCCTCGCCCTCCACTTTATCATCTAACATGTAGTAATTGTGCTTCACCGCTTGTTGTCGTTGTCCATGTATTCTGAAGAAGGCCACAGGCCGAAACGTCAGTATTGTGTTGTGTTCTTTATTTGTAAAGCTGTCACCATACCTTGGAGTGTTTAGCACACCCCACCATTGGCTCCTTGCTACCAGCTTTACCGCAGCATTGCAATTATTTGCCTGTTCCCTACTCAATTGATATCGCTGCTACTTTATGTTTGTTTAACGTCATTCATCTCTGTGTACTTTAGTTAGAACCATTTCCACTCCGTTCTTTCACCTACCTATTCTATCTCTCGTCAGTCTCTCCTCGCCTTCACTTCTGGGTGCTTCCTTACCCTCCCCTCTTGCACTTTGCTCCTCATACTTTCTATTCACTACCTTCCCTCTTTCTATTATTGGCTTCTCTATACCTTCACGTATCCTACCTATCTTCATCTAGTTGGTTTATCTCTCATTTCTTTTCTCGATCTTCTCTCATCTCCTCACTATGCCCTCCCTCAAACATCTATCTCATTCTATCCGTCACTCCATCATCGCCTCCTTCTCCACTCTACCCCCCGAACTCTCTAACATCTCTAAGGACTTTGCCTTCACTACTTTCAAGAAAAACTAGATTTTACCTGTCACCTCAATTTCTTGAACAACTGCCTCCATCGTAAAATTCTCCCGTGTGGGTTCCGATCTCACTTCTCACCTCAAGTCGGTCAACCCTACCTCTCTAACTATCTTCGCCGCCGACTGCAGAACCTTGAACTCCAGCATGGCCTGAAACGTGTTCGTCTTGTCGCTTCTAGCCACTCTCGTCTTATATCCCACCTCAACACCCGCCAACAACACCTCCTATCCCAACTCCATCTACTCACCTCTAACTTTCCTGGGACTCTTCGCTTCATCCGCCATACCATCCACCACCACAACCGATCTATGTATGACTTTTTATCCTCTCAGCACAAACGTAAACTCTTGAACCTCCGTCCTCCTCCTCCTCCTCCCCCACCTCCTCCTCTCCCCAATGCCTCTGACTCTAGCTCCCTTGTCACTTGTATTCCCCCTGATTTGCCCCTTTCCGACCATGAGCGCTCTCTTCTCAGCAAGGGTCTTAAGTTTGTCCCCCTTCGCCCTTTGAGTGACTCATTCTCTCTCTTACGGGACATTCAGGAGTATCACAGACGACTACGACTCAAACTCTATTACTTTAATCATCCGAACTCTTCCTCTCAACCTCCTCCTACAGACGAATTTGCCCGCTTTTCCTCCCGTAAATCTGACTGGACTCCCCGCTCGGGCGAATCACAGGCTTTGGACCAGTTCATTAACAGTACCTACCGGGATATTAAGGCACTTCGTCCCCATAGACTTCGACGCTCTAATCTTAGTAGTGAAGAGTACCAAGCCCTCCAGGATCTTCGCCGACGTGATGATATTGTCATCAAGCCGGCCGACAAGGGCGGCTCTGTGGTGGTATGGAGGAAAGACCTTTATATCCGGGAAGGGGATAAACAATTATCCGACTCGACTTTCTACCTCCCCACCACCGACGACACTACTGTCTCTAATAACGCCGTGGTGCGTCGTACGATCCTCCGTTTCATTCAGGATGGATTACTTCCCTCTAGCTCCTCCCGCATGATCCTTCCTGACCACTGCTTGGGCAGACCCTCTTTCTATATGCTGCCTAAAATACATAAACCTGACTCTCCTGGACGTCCTATTGTCTCTTCCATCTCATGTCCTACTGTTCTCATTTCTGACTTCCTCGACAGTGTCTTTCAACCCATAGTTATGGGCCTCCCTTCGTATGTCAAAGACACTAACGACGCCCTTAACATCTTTTCCTCTATCACCCTCCTTCCTGATCGTCACTACCGCCTCTTCGTTATGGATGTCTGCTCCCTGTATACTTCTATTCCCCACTCCGACGCCTTCAAGCTCTTCAGTTTTTCCTGGACCGTAGGATCCAACCCTCCATCGCCACTGGCGTCCTCCTCCGTCTAGCAGAATTAGTCTTGAACCTCAACTCTTTCGAGTTCAATGGCAATTTCTTCACCCAGATCAGCGGTGTGGCGATGGGCACTAAAATGGGCCCTAGCTATGCTTGTCTCTTCATGGGTTACCTTGAGCACCAAATCATCCATACCTACCAGGGCCCTCTTCCCTCATGTATCGTAGGTACATTGATGACTGCATTGGTCTGTCTGACCTTCCAGAAGATGAGATCTCCCGTTTCATCGAATATGTCGGACATTTCCACCCCTCTATCCACATCACCTTCCACATCTCCACCTCCTCCGTATCTTTCCTGGACATCCTAGTCTCCCTGGGCACCTCTCATCTTCTCACCTCGGTCTTCTACAAGGCCACCGACTCCCATAGTTTCCTCCGCTACGACTCCTCTCATCCTACATCCTGCAAGAACTCTCTTCCCTATTCCCAGCTTCTCAGACTTCGTCGCCTTTGCCAAGACGACGAAGATTTCCTTCACAATGCCCACCTTATGCTTGATTTCTTCCGCCGACGTCTCTATCCTGAATCAGCTCTCCTCCCTGCCCTGCGTCGAGTTCTCCACACTTCACGTCAGTCTGCTCTTACCCCTCTACTCATCCCCCTCTGATAGAGTAGTGCTCGCTCTCACCCATCACCTCACCACTACGCCGCTATTAGGACCATCCACCGCTACCTCCCTATTCTTCGATCTGACCCTACTACTCGTCTGCTCTTCCCTGACCCACCACTAGTGGCCTTTAGACGTGACCGGAACCTCCGAGACTTTCTTGTCAGGGGCCGTCTTCCTGCTGACCACTTCAGCCATCGAGGCACTATCCGCTGCAACCGGAGAGTATGTAAAACTTGTGACCACGTTCTCCAGACCGACACTGTCCTCTTCCCTAATGGTCCTTTCGAGATCAGAGAGGGATTCACTTGCACATCGCGGAACATCATTTATGCCATCATCTGTAAGCGATGCAAGTTGACCTACATCGGTCAGTCTGGTCGCAGAATCGGCGATAGGTGCCGTGAACACTTGAATGACATCACCCAAGAAGCGGACACTCCTGTAGCAGCCCACTTTAACTCGAGGGCCATCGAGGTAAGACTGATGTCTTGGTAACTGGCCTAGTATCATGCTCCTCTGATCACCACAGTCGGCTCACTCTTGAGCACCGTCTGATCGCTCGTTGGGGCTGCCTCACCCCTCGTGGCATCAATGTATCCCTGTCCCTCTGAGGACCCTCCTGCCTCCGACTCCATCCTCCTACCTATGGACCTCTCTTCCTATTTCTCTTCTTGGGTCCTCTACTCCTCGTCCATCCCTGCTTTTCATATCCTCTTTGAGTAACCCCCATCTTGCCTTCTTCCTCCTAAACCCCCCCCCTCTCCCTACACCTTTTTCTCTTCTGACTATCTTCATGTCCTTTACCTCTTTATCACTATATCACCTCTCCACCTGGACTGTACGTACGATCTCTCTGCCCACCTCTATTGTCCCTCGTCCTTCCTACCACCCCTCTGCTGATCTACTCCTAGCTCACCCCTCTCCTCTCTATTAACTTGTAGTCACTACTCATCTATACCTACTATTCCAGTATCCCCCTTATCCTGATGCCCACTTTCATTCCCCCCTTTGTTCTATCATTTCCCTACTTCTTTACCTCCTATGGTTCATACCTCTTGCACACCATCCCCTATTGCTCCACTTCTTCCAGACTTTCTCTTTTTCCATTCACTTCTGACCTACCGCCTCTCCCCCTATCCAGTTTTCACATACCTGCTTCTTATCCCTCCTCTCCATACCTCCTCCTCCAATACTTCCCTACCTCCCGATAGACTAACTTCCTCCGGACACCCCTCTATCGCCCTTCTCATTATACCGGCTTTATTATTCTTCCTCACCGTATCTCTTCCTCCAGTATCCAATCCTTCCTTTCGTTGACCTACCTCTCAACTCGTTCAGTTCGAGGCCATCCATTCTGTAGAGTCCATCTCTCTCACCCACTGCCTAGTTTACTACTTTGTCGTGTCATTCTATTTCTTTCTCTTAACCTCTCGCGTGATCTCTCACTTCCATTGTTGAGTGATTTATATGTATTGCTTGTTGTGTCCCAGGAGTATCCTCGTCTATGCCCCCTTTCCCCCCCCCCCTTTTTGGTTTTCCTGAAATTTGATCCTTTTTGCCCTCTTTACTGACTGTCTTTGTCACGTGTTGCTTTCTATACACGTTCTCTGCGCTTTTAGTCATTTAGTCATTCCGACTGGTTTCAGCACGGATTACAGTTTTCCTGCTCCCTGCTCTGAGCTCAGCTAAGTACAATTTATTATACATTTTTCTCTCTCTTTTTCTATTTTATATATTTTGACGCCCATCATACCTCTCATCATGTAAAATTCATTTCTCTCTTTTCTTATTTTTGCATCCTACTTTCCTCGCCCTCCACTTTATCATCTAACATGTAGTAATTGTGCTTCACCGCTTGTTGTCGTTGTCCATGTATTCTGAAGAAGGCCACAGGCCGAAACGTCAGTATTGTGTTGTGTTCTTTATTTGTAAAGCTGTCACCATACCTTGGAGTGTTTAGCACACCCCACCATTGGCTCCTTGCTACCAGCTTTACCGCAGCATTGCAATTATTTGCCTGTTCCCTAACTTAGTTATTACCCGCTTCTCGATAGACAATGGCAGTAACAGATGGTGGCGACCAGCAGTAGTTAGGACATAAAGTTAAGGAATGGAAATTTCCAGCCAGATAACAAGTTGTAGAAACAAAGTTAAGGGAGTAACAGTTTATAGTGGGCAGTTGACACACAGGGGGAGGAAGCTAAGGTAGGAAGGTCCAGAATTATCCTGGACATAATAGTTAACGGAAATTTCCACGCGGAAAGCAAGTTGTGAAGTGACTATAGCATGTGTTGACCCCATGACTTTGGCCAGTCTGATAAATAAGTTGTCATCCAGCTACCAGGAAAGACTATTGTCATGAGGTAACCATTATTTTAAATATGTTATAGAAGTGACGAAAATAATCTGTTATTGTAAAATAGAGGGACGGTTGAGACACAGGTCAGATTTTGGAGTTTAGGTCTCGGACACAGAGTGAGGAGGACTGACCGAGTTGCAATCTGTTACTTCGCGACAAAATTGCGACAGTTTTATTGGCTGCTGATTTTTCAGGTGGAGAGTGTGAGGTTGGAGTATTTAAATTTCAACACAATAGGTTTAAGAGAGTTCGAGTTAATTAGTCAGGATTAAATTAGTTAGAGAATGAGAATAATCAAGATGTAGACGTACGTATAAGTAAGCTTAGTCCGGCTTCGGCCGAACTGCCGAAGGCAGTCAGATAGAGTTAGAACAGTCAGAACAGTTAGAAGTTAAGATTAGAAAGTGAAGCCAGTTAGTTAGGAAGTTAGAATCTCCAAGTTGTAGTCTAAGTCAATTGAGAAGTTATTAGTAGAAGTTGATAGAGAGTAGGAGTATAGCAATGAGAATATGAACATTAGTGTCGTGAAGTGTTTTTAAGAGTATTTCAATTTGTGTTTCACATTCCTCATGAACGTAAGTTGAATAATGTTGTATGCAAAATATGCACTTTGGACGGACCATAGTCATCGGCGGTAGACTCAGAGAAGTCCCGAAATAATTAACATTAATTTAAGATAAGTGCATCCACCACTAGTTGATCATTGTGCCTAGAGATCAATAAACTTGATTATCATTATGTATTCAGAACAAGAGTCTGTCTTGAATTACCTGTTGTGATCAACTAAAAATAGATGTGATGTGCTGTCAAGAGAGTACAAAGATAATAATAAAGAAATAATATTACAGCTCTATAACAGGAAGACCCAGAAGAAGATGGATAGATGCTGTGACAGAGACATGTAACAACAAAGGAAAATCACTAATTCAGACCGTTCGAGCAGCTCAAGAACGATAAATGATATAATCACGACGCCTTTTAGGTATCCGTGAAAAGAGAGAAGAAGAAAGACGTCAAAAGTTGCTTAAATTCCACTTTTCAAAAATAAAAGAATAAAAAAGGCTGCTGAGTTTTCTATATATCTCTATCTATTGTCCTTTCGAGCCGAAGACGGCACATAGGGCAGAACCACAATCTCAAAAACAGAAACCTTGCGTGCCAAAATGGCACATATTGCAGAGATCACTGCTTCTAGAATCTATGGCTCTGTTGCCATAACCATATTTTTACAATGACAGCTTATCAAGCCACCGATCAACCTCCTTAGTCGCCTCTTACGACATGCCTGGAAGGTCACAGTGTCACTATTCTTTACTCCCTCATAGTGAGGCACCGGTAACACACGGACACAGGAGTTTTCTACCGTTAAAATATTACCTGTCTCGGAAATTAATGAAAGATATCTCATCTGAATAGATAATTGGAAAAAAAAAAAACGCACACACTAGCCACCTCATATCGAAACAGTTGAGCTTTTTTGCTTCATGATTTATCTGACATTTTTCTATTAATTCTTGATTTCACATTTTTCTATTAGTTCAAGAACTGTAATCAAATTAAAATGAGAGGTTTTTACTCTCATCCATATTAGAATTTGTTTGTCACTTTTAATTAATACAAATGATTATATCAAGTGTTTGTACTCTTTTCTGGTTTTTGTTTTTAGAAATACATTTAGTGATAATGTTAGAAGACATAAATTATATAACATGAACTAGATACAGTTTTATTTATTCCATTGTTCATTTGTTCAAATATCTCTTTTTTTCTGCGTTCGCAAGCTTTCATTACGGTGAAAGTCTAGAAATTAGGAACTGAATTTTGCATGTGAATCCGTTTCTCCCTGGTAGCGATGTGCACAGAGGTCTTTCGCTGAACAGGCAGATAACTCCAGGTACTCATATTTTTTTCGTTCCATGAGTAATAAACGTTATAAGCAGGGGCTCGCTGCTGAGACGGTGCTAAGGTATGGTTGCCGCAGAGAGAAATCACAAATAAAAAAAATCCCAATTGTTTCAGTCGAGATTTGAACTTACAATCTCTCTGTCTCGAGACAGATGTCTTGCACCGAGACCAACCAGTCACGCAATTATATAATTTATGGTTAATGTTATTCGAAGCCTCGGTATCACAGCAAACGAATTAGCAATCCATAATTGCTCAACCTTCCGTGCTAGTGAAATCATCCTACATAACATCTCATCACATATCCAAACAAAGAAAGGCAATTGCAGTCCCCATAGTAGCAAACACAGAACACGTCAAAAGACATAAGGCGTATTAAAGCACCGACAGTGAACGCATCTGAACTGTCCTTCGTCGTACGATATCACAATGCATCGTAAGCAATCTGAATATAGAAACACGATCAGGATGAAACAAACAGCACACGGTGTGCACAGAGAACTATTCAGTATCTCTGGCATCAAGCCGGACTCAAAATATAGGAAACTGCAACAAGGAACACTTTCAGACAGTGCCTCAACGGCTCCCTGTCGCCTATCCGCCATACTGACCGAAAGTCTATAAATATCTATGCATAGTTATCACTGAAAACCGCTCTAAAAGGGAGTCAAAACGATTCCTGCAAGCCGTTAATGTAGGGATAAGGGATGTACCTCCGCGTTAAAAAAGTGCTAATTTACACATAATCTGTATATATTTATGCATTTGACCCTCGGTTAAGTCCAACTATTGTGGCGGACGGTATCTCATCATATCGGGTGCCGCTACAGGCAGGACTTGAAACAGAAGGAGGTCGTAATGTTGCGGATTGCAAATTAAGTCTTCACGCTGTGCCAGAAACAGAGAGTTGGACAGGGCAGGACGCAGAGAACAACGAGACTGTGATCAGTTTAGCATATAGATATGTCTGTGCTAAATCTGACCACGACTATATCACCAGAATACGTTAATAGAACATAAACATATTGCTATTCTTCTATTCTGATATAGTGTTGCTTCTGGTTTATGTAATTTATTATCTGCGGAGAATTGTGGCGCTGTTTTTTTTTATTTGTATTATTTCTGGTCTCTTCCGTTTCTAGTCTTTGTCTCTCTGATCTCTTTATTTCGTCTTTTTTGCAACTGTTCGTGTCGTTTTGTGGTCCATATCATTAGTCGAATATGTCTTTCATGCGCACATTTAGTATTTTCCCTGATTGCCTTCGCAGGTTTTTGGTTAGGGATTAATATTTTTTATGATCTGGAAATTAGCTAAAGGGTCACGTGAATGATGAGATGTTTGGGTGTTTTGGGTATGTATGTGAACATATGTGAGCCTGAGGAATATGTGCGAGGTATTAGTGGCGTGGTAGTGTATGAGTTATGTGAAGATGTATGGGCCCTGCAGAGTTAAAGAGAGGTATGACAGATGTAGTGATGCTTGATGTGGAGCTATATGATCTGTGCTGAGATATATGAGCCGGATGTATATGTTATATGGTGATGTGTGATTAAGTCGGAGATGTGCAAGTCATGTTGAGACAGAGAGTCATAAAGAAATGTATTAAACCGCGAAGAGAAAAAAAGTAATGTGGTAATGTACAAGCCATGTAAAGAAAGTGATTGATATAGAAATGTATAAGTCATGTAGAGAGAAAGAGTCATGTAGAGAAAGTCAGTCATCTTAAAATGTATAAGACATGTAGAAATAGTGAGTCATATGGAAGTATGTAAGCCATGTAGAGAAAGTCAGTCATATAGAAATGTATAAGTCATGTAGAAATAGTGAGTCATGTGGAAGTATGTAAGCCATGTAGAAATAGGGAGTCATGTGGAAGTATGTAAGCCATGCAGAAATAGTGAGTCATGTGAAAGTATGTAAACCATGTAGAAATAGTGAGTCATGTGGAAGTATGTAAGCCATGCAGAAATAGTGAGTCATGTGAAAGTATGTAAGCCATGTAGAAATAGTGAGTCATGTGGAAGTATATAAGCCATGTAGAATAGTGAGTCATGTGGAAGTATGTAAGCCATATAGAAATAGTGAGTCATGTGGAAGTATGTAAGCCATGTAGAAATAGTGAGTCATGTGGAAGTATGTAAGCCACGTAGAAATAGTGAGTCATGTGGAAGTATGTAAACCATGTAGAAATTGCGAGTCATGTGGAAGTATGTACGCCATGTAGAAATAGTGAGTCATGTGGAAGTATGTAAACCATGTAGACACAGTGAATCATATAGAAATGTATAATCTATATGAAGATATATGAAAAACTATGTGGAGATTCGTGATTAATGTGGAGGTAAATTGTGAAAATGCGAGTGTACTATTGTAAATGTAAGAATTATTCTGCAAGATAAAAATGTTTGCTATGAATACTGCACACTGCACATCGGACAAGTCCATCAGTGCTCCGATATCCATCTGGAGAATATCCGATGAGAATCATGGTGCACGTGCACGAACTCCTAGGGCGGCCTAGGGTACACAAAATATACAGTGATAAAAAAAAAAACTTTGTGCAATTGAATTAAAAAATACATATATTATATAATCTGTGCAGATTTAAACATATATTTATGACAAATATTTTGTTTCTCATCATCATCAAGTACCGGGCCTGCTGGCGTAGGTGATCATGTCTCTCCACAACTTTCGATCTCGACAGTTATTTATCATTTCTGTTGTTGACCTTCTGCCATGCCATTTTCTTAAGCTGTCTGGTATTTTTTATCTTTGCTTCCCCTCTATCTCTTCGTCCCTCAATTTTCCCAGTTGTTACAATGTTACAATATATTCCAGTTGTTCTCTTCTCATTTATTATCATCATCAAGTACCGGGCCTGCTGGCGTAGGTGATCATGTCTCTCCACAACTTTCGATCTTGACAGTTATTTATCATTTCTGTTGTTGACCTTCTGCCATGCCATTTTCTTAAGCTGTCTGGTATTTTTTCTCTTTGTTTCCCTCTATCTCTTCGTCCCTCAATTTTTCCAGTTGTTACAATATTTTCCAGTTGTTCTCTTCTCATTGCATGGCCAAAAATGATGATTGTTTCTTCCTAATATTGGAAAATAGCTCTCTTTTTGCTTTGACCTCTTTCAGAACATTTTCATTACTCTTCTTAGCTGTCCATGGTACTCTCAATATTCTTCTGTAAAACCACATTTCTGCAGCCTCCAGTGATTTTCTTGCCTGTTGTCCTATTGTCCATGATTCACATTTTTTTTATTGGGGTTGAAATCTACACTGGATAAGCGGTATTTGTTCTTAAGTTATATAACTTGGCATATCTCATAAAAGGAAAAATGCCAACTGGTAATTATTTTATATATTATTGTATCTATCTTGAGCTTAAAACAATATAATGTATACATGTAGACCTATCTCTCATTTTGTCTTTGGTTCTTGTAAATTATTTATATTTTAGGCTTTCCGCAGCTTTAAAGCCAACAACTTTAATCCCTAAAACATACGATGTTTTCTAATTAGCAGTTATCAGTTTCATTATTGTCAATTTCCTGGCCACAGACAAAGACAGGCCCGTGTCTTCATCGATTACCTGGCCAGAGAAATAAAGATGAACCGAGTAATTAGGATGACGATTGCAGAAGGAAGTTCAAACATAGGAGACGGTAAGAATTCACAGTTCATTATACTACTCCAGTACAAAAACAATCCTGTGTCTTCATGTTCGTCATCCTTACACAGAAACAAATGTTTTGTTTTTTTTTAATGGAAAGAAATGGGAGAAAAGCAAATAGAAAGAACAGCAGACGGTTGCATCAAATAATTACCCGGACCGTATAGAGAGAACATGATACTTTCTATAGTAAATAAATAAGAAACAAAATCTTATACAAGCTAAAGTAAACATAATAAATTATAGAAAGAACATTGTAAACGGTGAAAAGATGCCGCAAGAACTTAAACTGGTCCCAGATGTGAGATGAGTGCGAACTTTAGTCCTGGATATGGGAAAATATGTCATCGCTAGAAACGTGTGATGGAGTGCTAGAATCAGATAACATAGTTGGGATGAGTTTATTTTAAATTAGGTAAACGAGAGTGCTGCGAGTTGGGTGAGTTTAACTTAAAGACTTGTGATTAGAGTTGAAAGCTGTTTAGGTGAGTCTATTTGAGTACATGAGATTGAGGTGAGTTCAGAGATTCTAAACGAACTCAAAACAGTTCCGGTTAATTCAGTATAGTTCAGGTGACCATGGCAATACTAAAAAAAAGGAAGAAAAAAAGTGGTATGGTGACAGCTTTACGTGGTAATGGACGAAACAAAAGTCAACGTTTCGGCCAAGTAGGCCTTCATCTGGACGAACAACAAACACACAAATTATATATAACGATATATTAACAAATCTAACTACATGGCGATAATATGCTAGAGTATTGCCATTATCATCAGCTTTACAGCAGCTTCGCATCTCTACGCATCTCGGTGCATCTTGATGCCTTTACCTCTTCAGGTGACCATAAAGGTTCATTTTGAGTTCAGATGAGTTCATTATAGCTTAGGTAAGAAAAAAATTGCATTCATATTAGATCAAATATGTTCATAAAAGTACAGATAAGTATACATGAGCAAACTTGAGTTCAGACGAATTTAGTATTGCCCAGGTGAGTATAAATAATGTAGAAGTGAGTTTAGATAATTCCATTATGTCCAAGTGGGTCGAATTAAGAATATTCGAGATGAGACCAGATGTGGTACATGCACATTCTCTGAGAGGTAAAGTGTAATTATATCATTTACTACTTTGCAGAACTAATAGAATAGTATCACAATTATTAATATTAGTCACTTATCTCCATCCTAACTTTGTGCTTATCTTCATCCCAATTTTGTGCTTAGCTTCATCCAAATTTTGTGCTTATCTTCATCCAAACTTTGTGCTTATCTTCATCCAAACTTTGTGCTTATCTTCATCTTAACTTTGTGCTTATCTTCATCCCAATTTTGTGCTTTACTTCATCCAAATTTTGTGCTTATCTTCATCCAAACTTTGTGCTTATCTTCATCCTAACTTTGTGCTTATCTTCATCCCAATTTTGTGCTTATCTTCATCCAAACTTTGTGCTTATCTTCATCCAAACTTTGTGCTTATCTTCATCCTAACTTTGTGCTTATCTTCATCCCAATTTTGTGCTTACCTTCATCCCAATTTTGTGCTTATCTTCATCCTAACTTTGTGCTTATCTTCATCCTAACTTTGTGCTTATCTTCATCCTAACTTTGTGCTTATCTTCATCCAAAGTGCTATCAATGTCTAAAATAGACGCTAGACTCAAGAACATAAAGAAAATTACCACAACTGAAATGAAATGTGTTAGACACAAAACAGAAAACAGCCAGGAGATAAGATACAAAATGACGAACACTCAGAAAATCTATCTATCTATCTCTATATCTATTGTCCCTTCGAGCCGACGCACATAGGGCAGAACCACAATATCGAAATCAGAAACCTTGCGTGCCAAAGTGGCACATATTGCGAAGATCACTGCTTCTAAAATCTATGGTGCTGTTTTGTTTCCATAACAACACTTTTTTATAATGACAGCTTGTCAAGCCATCGATAAACCCCCTTAGTCGCCTCTTACGACATGCCTGGAAGGGCACAGTGTCACTATTCTTTACTTCCCTCGTAATGAAGCCCCGGTAACACACGGGAAACTCAGAAAATGGCTACAAATAATTCCCGCCGCTGAATACATACTTTAACAATAGATGAAGTGGATTGACCGCGCGATAAACAAAAAGATCCAAACAGCACACCGGGCCATTGCAAGAACATCACACCCAAGGGTCAGCCACGATAAAAGATGGATTGATGGAGCATTTAAAACACTCTGAAACATAACAGCTTGAGAAGTAAATAGAAGAGCAAAATACCGCAAACTATATCTCCCCTCGATGCTGAAAGGCAAATGTCTTTGTGTGTGCATGTCTATGTTGGTCAAGTCTAATATCTTTGTGTGCATGTCTATGTTAGGCATGTGTCATATCTTTGTGTGTGCATGTCTATGTCAGTCATTACTCATATCTCTATGTGCATGTTCGTGTTAGCCATGTGTCATATATCTTGATGTGTGTTAGTGTTGGTCATGCCTCGTATCGCTGTGTGCATGTCTGTGTTGATCACATCTCATATCTTTGTGTGTGCATGTCTGTGTTAGTCACCTCTAGTGACTCGGGCAGATGGTGCTCATAAACCTGGGAGGGCAGACCATCTAAGGGCAGAGTCTCCCTACAGAAAAGATCATCTGCTGCCTTGCAGGAAGATTGGGGACAATCAAAGGCTAAGGAATGCAAACCTGAATAAAATGCTGGCTGAAATCGGATGCACTGGGTCACTGGCGCAGAACACAGTGCAACGTTTTAACGGGCGTTCAATCAGAGTGGATCTGGCAGACTCTAATTGTGATGTTCTGTGTGGGGGCGATCAACACACTTAACCTGACAGCTGACTGCATGTGAGAGTCTGGAATCCTACTCTGATTGAGTCCTGATCGCAGAGAGATAGAGAGAGAGAGAGAGAGAGAGAAATGAGGAAGGAAAGAAGTAGTTATTCATCAATGCATACTACTCTTTGTTCAATTCTGAAACTGCTGTAGCCTTGAAAATAAAGTTATATTATGGAGTCCTTGGGAACCGCGATAGCTCAGTGGTTAGTGAACTGGACTACAAAGGACAGGGCGTAGGGTTCGATCCCAACCGACGGCTTCTGGGTTCATCCAGCCTTAAATGGGTATGGGATTTTATCTGGGAAAGTAAAGCGGCATGGATGTAATACCGACCACATTACCCCAAAAAATCATGTGCTGAAGGTCTGTAAAATAATGGTCACTAACACTATATTACCTATACGCCACTTGGCGCGACGGGGGTACTTTACCCTTTTTTATATTTTTACATGGAGTCCTGAAATATCTTTTTGCAACCCTTAAAGCTTCACCCAACCTATGACGGAGTAGTCCTGTTTGATTGTAGTCCATATTCTGATAATTTTTTTTACTGGGGCCTTCTTTTCTAGTTGTGTTTATATTCTTTCAAAAATAATTCTTCATGTTTAAGTCTTCATCAATCATCGTTACTTATTCAACTGTTCCCGTGAAATGATGATACACAAATGATTACTGTTTCACTACTAATTTTGTACAATGTAATGATTAATGGGAGCCGCGATAGCTCAGTAATTAGTGAACTGAACTGCAAAGAACACGGGGTATGGTTCGATCCCAATCGACGGCTTCCAGGTTCACCCAGCCTTAATTCGTGGAGGATTTTTTTCTGGGAAAGTGAAGCGGCACGGGTGTAATACCGACCACATTACCCAAAAATCATGTGCTGAAGGTCTGTAAAATTAATGGTCTTCTTCTTCTACTACCTTTTTAGCTCCCAGTGGAGCATAGGTCCTCAACAACACTTTCCAAGTCGTTTTGTTTTTTGCCATTCTTTTAAGACCATTCCATATCTTCCCCATCATCTTCATCTCTGCTTCTATCTGTCTTCTCCAAGAATTCCTTGGTCTTCCTCTTTGTTTTTTTCCAGGGGATTCCAAAAAAGGGCCTGTTGTGTAATACTCTCAGTTGGATTCCTTAGTGTGTGTGTCCTATCCAGCGCCATCGTTTTCTCTGTATCTCTTTATCCACTGGTATTTGACTGGTACATTTCCATAATTATATGTTAGTGATTTTGTCCTGCCATTTCCACCCTTTTATTCTGCGTAAACATCCATTAATGAAAGTCTGTATCTTCGTGATTGTCAATTTTGTTGTTCTCAATGTTTCACAGCCATATAATAGGACCGCCTTAACATTTGAGTTGAAAATTTTTATTTTTGTATTTAACCTAATTTCTTTGGATTTCCATATGTTTCCCAGTGCAATGAAAGCTCCTCTTGCTTTTGATATCTTTATTTTGGTATCATTTTCTGTTCCTCCCTCTTTATCTATATTACTGCCCAGATATATGTAAGATTGTACATCTAATAGAGGTAATTCTCCTAGTTTTATTTGGTTATTGCCAACTGTATTAATTATCATAATGTTAGTCTTATCTCTATTAATATTCAGTCCTAGCTGTTGTGATCTCTCATCAAGTATGTTCATTTTGTCCTTCATCTGTTGATGGCTGTGTGATAGGAGAGCTATGTCATCAGCAAAGTCTAAATCATCAAGTTGTTTGGTCAGTGACCACTGGATTCCATTTCTGTTGTTTTGAGTTATTTTGAGTTATTTTCATAATCCAATCTATGGCCAGTAGAAAGAGAAATGGAGACAGAAGGCATCCCTGCCTTACTCCCGTTCTTATTTCAAATGCTTCTGTAATCTGTCCTTCATGCACCTCACTACATTTCGTTCCTTCATACATTGTTTTATCAGGTTAATAAACTTTATGGGGATTCCGTAATGACTCAGCAACTTCCAAAGCATTCTTCTGTCTAAACTATCAAATGCCTTTTCGTAATCTATGAATCCAAGATAAAGTGGGGATTTTAGTTCTAAATTTTGTTCAACTATTATACGTAGAGTAGTTATTTGATCAGCACATGATCTGTTCTTCCTAAAACCTGCTTGTTCATCTCTCAAATGTTTCTCTATGGCCTCTTTTAGCCTCTCCATATGATTCTGCTTAATATTTTTCCTGGCACTGATAGTAGCATAATTCCCCTATAATTGGTGCACTCCTGTAAACTTCCATTCTTTGGTAGTTTGATCATATAACCTTCTCTCCAGTCTTTAGGTATTTCTTCCCTCTCCCAAATTGTATCTAATAGATTATGTAGCATCTTGGTAGAGGTTGTTAATATTTGCTTTGATGGCTTCCGAAGGAATTTCATCTGGTCCTGTTGCTTTACCATTGTTTAATAGTTTGATGGCTTTCATTATTTCTTCTTTACTTGGTTTTCCACAGTTAACGTGTAACTCTTCTACTGCTGGTAGTATATCTGGAGGATTATTTGAGCCGGGTCAATTTAAAAGTTCTTCTAAGTGCTCTTTCCATCTCACTATTTGTTCCCTTATATTACTAAGCAGATTTCCTTTCTTATCTTTAATAAAGGCATTGATCTGCTTGAATTTTCCACTTAATTTCTTTGTGCTGTTGTACAGTTCTTTCATATTCCCTTTATTTGCTGCTTCTTCTGCCTCTTTAGCTAGTTCATCTATATATTTCCTCTTATCCCTTTTAATGCACCTTCTCACTTCTTTGTTAACCTCTGTGTAAGCTTCCTGTGTCTTGGCTATATTACTTCTTGTTTTGCTTTTATTTATGTCTGCTTTCTTGTTCTTTCTTTCTTTAATTTTGTCCAAGGTATCTGCTGTCATCCATGCCTTATTCTGGCTTTCTCTTTTCTCTAGTGTTTCTTCGCATGTCTCTTTCCATATATCTTTTACCTGTTTCCAATGATCTTCTATATTTATTGTATTTTCTAGTTGTTGGAGGACTTGGTATGTGTATGATATTGTGACTGCGAATTTATCTTTAATTCCTTGTTCTTTAAGAAAACCTACATTTAAATACTTTCTACCCTTATTCGTTGTAGTATACCTTTTTAGTTTAATTTTAAGTTTAGCTATCAGAAGATGATGATCAGAAGCTATATCTGTCCCTCTATATACTTTTACATCCTGTAAGGATGACTTAAACTTATTATTAATACATATGTGATCAATTTGATTTTCCGTTCTATGATCTGGTGACACCCATGTAGCTTTGTGTATTCTTTTGTGTTGGAATATCATTCCTCCTAGGCTCACTTGATTAATGGCGCAGAAACTCACAAATATTTCTCCATTCTCGTTCCATGTTTTCCCATAATCTCTTCGAAGCCTCTGTTGTCTGATCCTACTTTAGCATTTAGGTCTCCCATCAAGATTATAATATCCTTGGCTCGTCTTGCATCCATCTGCCATTGTAGCTGTTTATAGAAATCATCTTTAACTAAATCATCTTTATCGTTGGTTAGTGCATAGCATTGGATAATGTGTAATTTTATTTTGTTTTTGGTTGTTTTAAATGTTGCTCTCATTAGTCTCGGTCCTACTGCTTCCCATTCTATCAGTGTCTTCTGTGCATTCCTTGATATCATTATAGCTACCCCTTCACTAGAGAAGGGAGCACAACATAGTGAAGGGGGGAAAATTAATGGTCACTAACACCATATTCCCTATACACCAGTTGGCGTGATAGGGCTCTTAAATTTTTTTTTTTTTACTGTTTAATGGCACCAGAGATAAAGTGCTGATGGACAATTTCCTAGCTCAGTAATGATATTCATACGGACAAGAACATACAAGAGTACAATTGTTATGATTTTATGAATAACAGTGATTCTCAGCGTTTTATTCCATCACGACCCCGTTAAAAACAACCCAATTATCCACTACTTCCTATTACAAAAGACAACTCGCTACTCCCTTGCATAATAGAAATAAAATCTACTACTCCCTTGCATAATAGAAATAAAATCTACTACTCCCTTGTATAATAGAAATAAAATATACTACTCCCTTGTATAATAGAAATAAATCTACTACTGCCTTGTATAATAGAAATAAAATCTACTACTGCCTTGTATAATAGAAATAAAATCTACTACTGCCTTGTATAATAGAATAAAATCTACTACTGCCTTGTATAATAGAAATAAAATCTACTACTCCCTTGTATAATAGAAATAAAATCTACTACTGCCTTGTATAATAGAAATAAAATCTACTACTGCCTTGTATAATAGAAATACAATCTACTACTGCCTTGTATAATAGAAATACAATCTACTACTCCCTTGTATAATAGAAATAAAATCTACTACTGCCTTGTATAATAGAAATAAAATCTACTACTGCCTTGTATAATAGAAATAAAATCTACTACTGCCTTGTTAAAAAGTTTGGTGTAGGACTCTGGGCAGTTGTTAATGGATGATGGTTTGATGTAGGACTCTGGCAGTTGTTAATGGATGATGGTTTGGTGTAGGACTCTGCAGTTGTTAATGGATGATGGTTTGGTGTAGGACTCTGGCAGTTGTTAATGGATGATGGTTTGGTGTAGGACTCTGTAGTTGTTAATGGATGATGGTTTGATGTAGGACTCTGGCAGTTGTTAATGGATGATGATTTGGTGTAGGACTCTGGGCAGTTGTTAATGGATGATGATTTGGTGTAGGATTCTGGCAGTTGTTAATGGATGATGATTTGGTGTAGGACTCTGGGCAGTTGTTAATGGAAGATGATTTGGTGCAGGACTCTGGGCAGTTGTAAATGGATGATGGTTTGATGTAGGACTCTGGCAGTTGTTAATAGATGATGATTTGATGTAGGACTCCGGCAGTTGTTAATGGATGATGATTTGGTGTAGGACTCTGGCAGTTGTTAATGGATGATGATTTGGTGTAGTACTCTGGCAGTTGTTAATGGATGATGATTTGATGTAGGACTCTGGCAGTTGTTAATAGATGATGATTTGATGTAGGACTCTGGCAGTTGTTAATAGATAATGATTTGGTGTAGGACTCTGGCAGTTGTTAATGGATGATGATTTAATGTAGGACTCCGCAGCTATGGCTGTTTTAAGTGACTGTAGAAGAAAAATCAATTAGGTACGGACCAAGCAACTGTGGCTGCGAGGTTACTGGCTAAACAGGAATATGACATGCCGGAAGCGCTGACGGGCCCCAATGGGTTTAATTAGTTCCCGCATCATACGCTGATTGCAACTATTGATCGGGGATCTCTTACCGATTAGGCGATCCCCGTGTTGCCGACGATCGGACTATCCATCAAACGATCAAGGCATGTGATCGTTACTACTCTGAAGAAAAGAAAACAGAGATAGTGTCCTTGTCACGTGACTTTTTCACTATCATCGTCATCATTATCATTATGCCTATTGGTGTTGGGGATTACGTCTCTTCAACTGCTCTCTGATGACTTGAAAGAGTGAAACGTCATTACTGCTAAAAAGAATGTACAGCTTTTGTTTCCTGTTGAGTTTTCCTGGTTTATGACTGACTATAGAAGCATTTGAATGGAAAGTCTTGTCTACACGTTATGATTAAAAGAGTAATGCAGGGAAGTGAGAGTATTAAGGAAGGAGAGGTACAGAAAGAGGTAATAGACAGCAACAAAAAATGACAAGTCTTGGTTTCGTCCACTCTCAGGGCAGAAGTGAAAAACAGAGAGTGAGATGGAGATTTCTGAGGATTCAAGGCACCAATAACCCTTGTGCCAAAAGCGGCCATCGACTCTTATATGACTGCCTTTACCAGGATCTGTAAGCTATAATTGATCAAGATCCTAGTTTGTCAATTGAGGAATCACGCAAAGTGAAAAGAGATGGAAGAGGGAAGGCAACTCTTAACCAAAAATGGTCGGCTGAAGTCGACATAAAGAAGTAAATATTGCAATTAGATGTAAACCATTACACAGCTCATCTAAGTATATTTAACAACTTTTTAAGCAGCAATTATGAAGGGTAATCGTCAAGCAAATGCCGTAGACAATTGCAGCCATCGAGTGTAGACTCTGCCATTGTTCACAGAGCTAGTGCGAGAAACAATCCCGTGAGCATGTTATCTGCTGACCATTCCTAACTGTTATTTGGTTATGGAAGGTCCCGGTATCACTGCAAACGAATTAAAATCCATAATTGCTCAACCGCCCGTGCCAGCGTAATCATCCGAATTAATATCTCATCTCCCAAACAAAGAAAGGTAACTGTAGTCCTCATCGTAGCAGTCTCAGCACACGCCAAAAGACATAAGGCGTAACCGCGCAGAAAGTGAACACAGCCAACTGTTCCCTATCATACGATATCATCATTCATCGTCAACAATTGGAATATCGAAACACGATCAAAACGGATGAGAAACACAGCTCACGGTGTGCACAGAACACTTAACTCAGTAGCTCCTGCAACAAGCCGGACTTGAAATATGAGGAAACTGCAACAAGGAACACTTTTCAGACATAGCCTTCAATTGTTCCCGCCGCCTATCCACCATATACCGGGAGTTCACGTCCTCTTGAAAATGATTATTGTCATATTTTTAAAAAATGTATAGCGCTTGATGATGTTAGGCCATCGTTCTTGACTCCAATTCTGAACATATAGACACACAGTTAGTCGTCAGATTATTCCCGTCGCTTATTAAACAACAGACCGTAAGATTAGCGTACGGCCGGTCTTGGGATGTACGCTAACTGTAGAGGACCGTAGTTCAACAAAGTATCAGAATATCTAATACTTCGTCTATATCATTTATCTTATTCTCTTTTATTTATTTAAAATATGGAATAAGAGTTTGCAATTATAACGAGAAAACTGACATCGCCCTTGCAATATATAAGCTTCACTGGCATAGATGAGTTAATGAATATTACTTTACATTGATAATTAAAATTAAAGGCGCCCGACAGCAACAGTGCGGAAAGCTGCCATAAATACATAGATGGCTTGTGCCAGGATCAGTGAACCAGAACTATCCAACCCCTTCTCCATCTCTTCGCGGTGCCCTAGGAATAGATTAACTAGGCTAGTCTGACCAAGTGAGCTTGGATGGAGAGGGGAGGCAACCTGGTACTCTTAAACGCCATGTCGAAGACGAATGTGTTAGACCGAGAGATACTAATGATCATTTTAAAAATAGACTAAGACGCATTTATGACCATCGAGTCCTTTTAAGAACTGTTGATGAAGATGAATAACTATTCATTTAGTTATCGGATAGACGCAGACAAGAAGAACGTTGGTAATTAAACTTTGATTTGACGGCAGATTTGAATTTATTTTTAATAGCCCTCAAAATATTTGACTTTTATGTACAAATATGAATTATTACGTAAACATTTACACATTCAGTTAATGCATTGAGATGAACAGATACAAAAATATCTTCTTTAGGCTTGATTTAATTAATCGAATCTCGATATAAACCAGACGTTCTCTGACATTGATGAAGATAGAAATAGACCTGAACTAGTCAACGATGTTTGTTGTTATCTCAAATTGGCATTCTAGTTATAATCTTGGAAATTGTGCATCGTTTATGTGGATCTATAGAAGAATGGGTAGAATTGGATAGAAGGAAAAGAAAACAAACGATGAAGTTTTAAAAGAACTAAACATTAAAAGAGAACTACTAAACACGATTAGAAAAAGACAAATGAAATTTGTGGGGCATGTTAAACGACACAGCAGCCTAATAAAAGTAATATTGGAAAGGAAAATACAAGGTAAAAGAGGCAGAGGCAACCAAGACTATCGTGGACGAGGAACATCAAAAGATGGACAAGTCAACCTACGACAATCTGCACCATCAAGGCAAGAGACAGAGTGGAATGGCGCTGCGTGGTAGCCAACCTTCGTTGCGGAGACGCACTCGATGATGAGTCATATATGTTTGTTGTCATCTCAAATTGACATTCTGGTTCTAATTTTGGAAACGTGTATCGTTTTGATATTTTTTTTTCTATCGTGTAGATGTCCTGAGCATGGTACAACTCTATCATTCTTAAAATTGAGATACTTTATAGAAGTGGTTTCAATTTGTGAATACATGGCAGGAATCTATAGCAACATTATTTGATGACGAAAGGAAAAGAAAGCAATTATAAAATGTAGGTCAGGCTATAACATCTTAAAGTGGGAAATGGGAACGCTATAGAAACTATTAAAATGGGACAATCTGGAGGGGTGTCCGGTTAGCGCAATCGATAGGCGGTTGGCTTACCACGGCAACAGCCGGGTTCGTACCCTGGCGAGGACACCTGGGTTTTACTAATTCCCTAAAAATTAGTACCTCTGAAGTCGGAGTAAATCTGCCTGCATGGCGAGGGGCATCCTGTAATGGGATAAAACAGACTTTACACGCAAAATTCAGTCCCACAAAATTGAGTGGGTGGAAGTCAAAGCTGACGAAAGCGAACGAACGAACGACAATCTGGAGGACTTGATAACATATAGATAGAGACGACAAAGGCACTAGAAGATTTTTGCATTTAAATGATCACAGACATATGGAACCACATATACCACAAACGATACATACCAAACGAACTAAAAACATCAACTTTCATTGCATTGCAATGCAGTTATTTTAGAACAATAAACCTAATGAGCCAGCCAAGTAACAAAACTCTTGCTAAAAGTTATCAAAGGAAGGATTCAGAAAAAAAATCAATATTGCGTCAGAAGAACAACAATTTGGATTTAGGAAAAACAGTGGGACAAAAGAAGCCATATTCGTTTATTAAAATGGCAATTGAAGGTCGCCTCTGCTCAAGATACCGCACCATTGATAACTCCAGCCGTTAAATCTTCTTTGCTCTGACCGTTTGATGTCGACAATTGCCGTTTATGTTTATTGAAAAGAAAAAAACGTCAGCTTTTCTTTCATTCTTTCTCTCTCTCTCTCTCGTTCAACGGAATGACGTCACTTGCTGGAATGGGCTGGAACTTCACAGGCATCAAGAAAACACGCAGCGGGCACAATGGCGCTCACGGGTATAACAAAAAACACGCAACGGGCACAATGGCGCTCACGGGCATCAAGAAAACACACAGCGGGCACAATGGCGCCCACAGGTATCAAGAAAACACGCAGCGGGCACAATGGCGCCCACAGGTATCAAGAAAACACGCAACGGGCACAATGGCACCCACAGGTATCAAGAAAACACGCAGCGGGAAAAATGGCGTCCACGGCGTCCACAGGTATCAAGAAAACACGCAGCGGGAAAAATGGCGTCCACAGCTATCAAGAAAACACGCAGCGGGAAAAATGGCGTCCACGGCGTCCACAGGTATCAAGAAAAACACGCAGCGGGAAAAATGGCGTCCACAGCTATCAAGAAAACACGCAGCGGGGAAAATGGCGTCCACAGGTATCAAGAAAACACGCAGCGGGCACAATGGCGCCCACAGGTATCAAGAAAACACGCAGCGGGCACAATGGCGCCCACAGGTATCAAGAAAACACGCAGCGGGAAAAATGGCGTCCATGGGCATCAAGAGAACGCGCAGCGGGCACAATGGCGCCGAAGTGCACCGAGTTAAGAACCACTGATCTAACACATTTAATTTCGGTAGTGGTTATTTTTGTTTGTTTGTTCTTGCATCTAAGGTTCATGTCTGGTCTGGTATTGGTAGCACAACATTGGGATGGAGAGTGTGTGAAGCACATTCACTCTGTGTATAAAGGAAATATTACTAACACACCATTTTGTGTAAAAAGGAAACATTAATAACGCTTTCACTTTGTGTAAAAAGGAAACATTAATAACGCTTTCACTTTGTGTAAAAAGGAAACATTAATAACGCGTTCACTTTGTGTAAAAAGGAAACATTAATAACGCGTTCACTTTGTGTAAAAAGGAAACATTAATAACGCGTTCACTTTGTGTATAAAGGAAATATTAATAACGCGTTCACTTTGTGTATAAAGGAAATATTGATAACGCGTTCACTTTGTGTATAAAGGAAACATTTATAACGCGTTCACTTTGTGTATTAAGGAACATTAATAACGCGTTCACTTTTTGTATAAAGGAAATATTAATAACGCGTTCACTTTGTGTATAATGGAAATATTAATACCACGTTCACTTTGTGTATAAAGGAAATATTAATAACGCGTTCACTTTGTGTATAAAGGAATTATTAATACCGCGTTCACTTTGTGTATAAAGGAAATATTAATAACGCGTTCACTTTGTGTATAAAGGAATTATTAATACCGCGTTCACTTTGTGTATAAAGGAAATATTAATAACGCGTTCACTTTGTGTATAAAGGAAATATTAATAACGCGTTCACTTTGTGTATAAAGGAAATATTAATAACGCGTTCACTTTGTGTATAAAGGAAATATTAATAACGCGTTCACTTTGTGTATAAAGGAAATATTATAATACGTTGACTTTGTGTACAATATATTAATAACACAAACTGAACACTAATACACCTGTTGTGCATCACTCGAATAAGAAACAATTTTCAAATAACAAGAGGAAACAGAAGACATAAAAAACAGGATTTGAACCTGTGATTTTTTGTATTTCCACTCAGGTCCTTGCTCAAAGACCATGAGTTTGAATCTTGAATTTGGCATTCCGTGTTTCATGCTGTTTCTTGATTTTTACCGAGTGCTATAGAAAACTGTGCTCCTGTATAATTTACAGGTCTCTAGTCTCCGAGTTTTCAATCAAATAAATATCTCATTATTTATTATTTGTGTCTTAAATATTATAGTAGTTTCACTGCGAATAAAGGAAATATTAAAAACAGGCTCTCATTCTGTATAAAGCGAATATCGCAATATAAACAATCATATTTTATTTGAAGTGAAAGATAAAGACAGTATAGATTTGGGTCTATAGATTCGTTGTCACAGATCTTTGAAGTAGGGAACATTTAATCTGAAGGGCCTTTGCAAAGTTACAACGGAAAAAAAATAACTGAATGACGTAATAAGATGGATAGACAGAAAATGGAGAAGATTTAGATATTCACAAAAAATGTAGGATGAATGGTTAGCTATCGTGTACACGGCGGGCAATAAATGAGAAAAATGAAACAGATGAAAGTGTTTGATTTCAGAATGATACACGAGTGATGTAAGGAATTGAGTAACGTTTGTCTGTGAGAATCTTAGAGGAAGATGGCGGAGAGTTGATTACAGGAGAGAGTAAGATAGACAGGGATGGGATAATGAGAGGTTATGTGTGACAGGACGAATGTATTGGTGGGAGGTTTTATGATTAAAGGAGCATCAGTGGAGACATAAATGGAAGACTATACATCTGGGATGTGAGTGTGTGAGTTGAGTTGAGGAGAGGAGAGATGAGTTAGTGAGTGTCTGAGTAAGTGAGTGTTTGAGTGAGTGAGTTTAGTTGAGGCGAAGAGAGATGATTTAGTGAGTGTCTGAGTGAGTGAGTGTCTGAGTGAATGAGTGAGTGAGTGAGTGAGTTGAGTTGAGGCGAGTAGAGATGAGTTAGTGAGTGTCTGAGTGAGTGAGTGTGTGAGTTGAGTTGAGGAGAGGAGAGATGATTTAGTGAGTGTCTGAGTGAGTGAGTGTGTGAGTTGAGTTGAGGAGAGGAGAGATGATTTAGTGAGTGTCTGAGTGAGTGAGTGTCTGAGTGAATGAGTGAGTGAGTGAGTTGAGTTGAGGCGAGTAGAGATGAGTTAGTGAGTGTCTGAGTGAGTGAGTGTCTGAGTGAGTGAGTATGTGAGTTGAGTTGAGGCGAGGAGAGATGATTTAGTGAGTGTCTGGGTGAGTGAGTGTCTGAGTGAGTGAGTGTGTGTGTTGAGTTGAGGCGAGGAGAGATGATTTAGTGAGTGTCTGAGTGAATGAGTGAGTGCGTGAGTGAGTTGAGTTGAGGCGAGCGGAGATGAGTTAGTGAGTGTCTGAGTGAGTGAGTGTCTGAGTGAGTGAGTGTGTGAGTTGAGTTTAGGCGAGGAGAGATGAGTTAGTGAGTGTCTGAGTGAGTGAGTGTCTGAGTGAGTGAGTGTGTGAGTTGAGTTGAGGCGAGGAGAGATGAGTTAGTGAGTGTCTGAGTGAGCGAGTGTCTGAGTGAGTGAGTGAGTGAGTGTGTGAGTTGAGTTGAGGCGAGGAGAGATGAGTTAGTGAGTGTCTGAGTGAGTGAGTGAAAGAGTGAGTGAGTGTGCGAATTGAGTTGAGGCGAGGTGAGATGATATAGTGAATGTCTGAGTGAACGAGTTTCTGAGTGAGTGAGTGTGTGAGTTGAGTTGAGGCGAGGAGAAATGAATTAGTGAGTGTCAGAGAGAGTGAGTGAGTGAGTGAGTGAGTGAGTGAGCGAGTTAGTGAGTGTGTGAATGAGTGAGTGAGTGGGTGTATGTCTGAGAGAATGAGTGAGTGTGTGAGGTGAGTTGAGTTGAGACAAGGAGAGATGAGCGAGTGAGTGTCTGAGTGAGTGAGTGAGAGAGTGAGTGAGTGCGTGAATGAGTGAGTGAGTGGGTGTATGTCTGAGTGAATGAGTGAGTGTGTGAGCTAGTGAGTTTGTCTGATTGAGTGGGTGTGTGAGTGTCGTTTCTTGAGATTGATCATTGTGACTCTTAAATTTATGTGCAATCGTTATTTATGTCGTTCTTTATTACTTAAGCGCTTGCTTACATATGATTAATGTATAAACGTATGTCCAAATATTTAGACTATTTTTATAATTATGTGTTAATCTCTAGGTTATATCTTGTTTAGTGACGTTACACAGTTGTCTGTCAAAGATACTTTAGTTTATTTGCTCATGTGTGTCTTTCCAGGAAGGTAAATCTACATGGCTATTTTGTTATACATTCAAAGTGATTAGAAGAACATGTATCTTACAATTGTAAAACGTTTGTGGTTAAAAAATGAATATTGCAAGCCCAGATACTCTCATAGTTCCCATGTGGGTTGAATTGTTTTTGTTAAGAGCATTAACTACCAAAATATTATTCATATATACAATGTTTACTTTAGCTGTTTACTATATGGTGAATTAATACACAGAAAAAGACAAATCGGCACACCTAAACTACGATATAGAGATATCTGTAAATCATCTCTGAATGACTTCTCCATATGTGAAAATGACTGGGAATATCTGGTAAGTGATCGCACATCATGGAGAGTATGTATAAGGAATGGTTTAAAATCATTTGAGATTGCTAAGGCAAAACTTAGAAGAGAAAAGACTCATGAAAAAGGATTGAAAATCCTGTGGGCTTGACTTATTCATTCTGTGGCCGTGTGTGCTTGTCAAACATTGGTAGAATTAGCAACGAGAGAAGCTGCTCGACAAAAACAAAACCCCCCAAAAAAAACATAATAGCCACTACTAGACCATCTGACTAGACGAAAAGGGCCAATAAAATGCCAAGAATCACACTAGTTCAGTGTAATGCCTTCTGTTCTAATGGTCATTTTGCTGTAATGTTTCGTTGGCAAGATACAGTAAAAAGTAATTTAAAGTACCCCCGTCACGCCAAGTGTCGTATAGGGAATATAGTGTTAGTGACCATAATTTTACAGACCTTCGGCACACGATTTTTTTGGTAATGTGGTCGGTATTACACCCGTGCCGCTTTACTTTCCCACACAACAAAATCCGGTACCCATTAAAGGCAGGGTGAACCGGAAGCCGTCGGTTAGGATCGAACCCTACCTCTTGTCCTTTGTAGTCCAGTTCACTAACTACTGAGCTATCGCGGCTTCCAAGATACAGTGCTTTATATATTTTTTTTTTCTTTGAAAATGGACACATAATAACAGTGCGACGAGCAAAAAAGTTGTGTTGTAAATAAAAGTAGCTTTTGTTATCAATAAATCTGTATCCTGGCGCCGGCGTTTCTTTTGGTAAATTGCTATTACGTCTGTGGGTACATGTTGAGAACCTCTGTGTTAGACGCAAGACTTCACGGAGAGACAAGATGAGATATGACGAAATGAGAAAAAAGGTTTGGAGTAATTCCCATCATTGAACACGTAAAGAAACAACGGGTACATAGGTTTGGCCACCTGATAAGAGACCATTATTAACACGCAACAAGACTTTAATAAATCCTGTAAGATCATCAGACTCACTGTTCGACCATTAAAAAGATGGCACGGGCGGTCATTCACATAGTCACTTACACACTCACTCCTATAGTCTCACACCAAATACCCAGACATCCACACCCTTACGCCTCTACTCTCACACCCATCACCCAGACATCCACACACACACTCCCACACTCTCACACCCATCACCCAGACATCCACACACACAGCCACACTCTCACACCCAACAACCAGACATCCACACACACACACTCCCACACCCAACACCCAGACATCCTCACTCCTAAACTCTCATACCCAACACCAAGACATCCACACCCACACTCCTCTACTCTCACACCCAACACCATACATTCACACCTTCACTCCTCTACTCTCACACCCAACACTCAAACATTCACACCATCACTCCTACACTCTCACATCCAACACCCAGACATCCACACTCTCACTCCTACACTCTCACACACAACACCCAGACATCCACACCTTCACTCCTACACCCAACACCCAACACCCAACACCCAACAGCCAGACATCCACACCCTCACTCCTACACTCTCACACGCAACACCCAGACATCCACACCCTCACCCCTCTACTCTCACACCCAACACCCAAACATCCACACCTTCACTCCTCTACTCTCACACCCAACACTCAGACATCCACACTCTCACTCCTCTACTCTCACACCCAACACTCAGACATCAACACCTTCACTCCTCTACTCTCACACCCAACACCCAAACATCCACACCTTCACTCCTCTACTCTCACATCCAACACTCAGACATCCACACCCTCACACCCTCACACCCAACATCCAGACATCCACACCGTCACTCCTATACTCTCACACCCAACACCCAGTCATTCACACTTCCACTCCTACACGCAACACCCAGACATCCACACCCTCACCCCCCTACTCTCACACCCAACACCCAAACATCCACACCTTCACTCCTCTACTCTCACACCCAACACTCAGACATCCACACTCTCACTCCTCTACTCTCACACCCAACACTCAGACATCCACACCTTCACTCCTCTACTCTCACACCCAACACCCAAACATCCACACCTTCACTCCTCTACTCTCACACCCAACACTCAGACATCCACAACCTCACACCCTCACACCCAACATCCAGACATCCACACCCTCACTCCTATACTCTCACACCCAACACCCAGTCATTCACACTTCCACTCCTACACACAACACCCAGACATCCACACCCTCACCCCCCTACTCTCACACCCAACACCCAAACATCCACACCTTCACTCCTCTACTCTCACACCCAACACTCAGACATCCACACTCTCACTCCTCTACTCTCACACCCAACACTCAGACATCCACACCTTCACTCCTCTACTCTCACACCCAACACCCAAACATCCACACCTTCACTCCTCTACTCTCACACCCAACACTCAGACATCCACAACCTCACACCCTCACACC